>VWYK01008277.1:0-13663 GCA_013399775.1 Semnornis frantzii | reverse complement strand
GGTGTTAGCAATTTAGAAATGTCCTCCATTCTGGGTGTTCTGTTTTGGTTAGGTTGGAATTTGGAGTTGGTTTGTTTGTTCTGTTTTAATGTATTTGAATCCCTGGGGACTGATGAGATTTGAAAACCGTTGTAGTTCTGTGCCTCTGCAGCTGGCTACTGCCATCTTGTGTACTTCTGAAGTCATGTGAATGGACATATAACCTAGGTGGTCTGCTAAGGTCTGTAAAATGTATTTTGGATTTGATAGATGATGCCAGTGTACATGCCATAGGTAGATGATGCCAGTGGCAGAGCTGGGAAAAGCCTCTATCATTTAATCTCTACTAAAAATTGTATGTTTACATTTTTTTTGTGGACCTGATTTAGTCTTTCCAGTTTGAAACTTTTAAACCTTTTTATTTTGTTTTGTTTGTTTGGGTTTTTTTTCCCTTTTTCTTCTCTTCTAAAGCTGGGGAATTCTGACATATGCAAATATTGTTATTAGTACTTCTTCAGGTGTCAGCTATTTCTTAAATTCCTTGTGCTTTCCTAGTGGAACATGGAATTATTGTTGACTAGAAACATAATGACAGGTTCATCTAGTTGGGGGAGGTATTCTGGAGAAGTATGTGTCCATACAAACCTCATCATTTCTATTGGCAATTATTGGTAAATTGCTTTCCCTCTGTAAATGTCAGAATAGAAGCAACAGGGTTTTCAGTTTCCTATCTACCAGGGCTACTGGAACAGTTTGGTGTCTACCTGGAACAGCTCCTTCTCAGCTTGTTAACTTCCAGTCTTTAACTGGTGCATGGCATTACTCCTCCCCAGGGCCAGAACTCACTTTTGTCAGGCTTCAAGCAGTTCCTCTCTGCCCATTTCTTCAACCCATCAAGGTCCTTCCACTGTATCATCCATTCTTCTGAGTGTTAATATCACATGCAAACATGAAAGAACGCTTTCTGTCCCATAGCTCATTAACAAAGTACTTGGATAGTAATAGGAGCAGTATGAAGGCCTGAAGAACACTTCCACCCCTTCAATACAGCAGCTCAGCCAGTTTTCAATACACTTTACAGTCCATTCATTTGGCCTCTGCTTTATCAGTTTGTGGGAAACAGTGCCAGAAGCCTTACTAAAGCCAAGATAAAAACCATGCACAGCACTCACCTCCTTCACAAAGACAGTCATCGCATTGCAGAAGGTCATTATTTTGGCATGGATGATTTCTCCTTTGTAACTCCATGCTAACTACCTTCAGCATCTTCTTGTACTTCTTATGCCTTCTTGTATTCTTACGCCTGAAGAGATTTTCAGATTTATTTGCTGCATCTTATAAGCAGATACCTCAGCAGGCCAGATTCTGCTGTCCTGAAGTTCAGGACTGTGTTCCCACTCACTCCCTTTTCTACTCCCAAGATCGTGAACTCCAAGATCTTATTGTCACTGCATGCAAAACAGACAGTAAGGTTCACATCCTAGACCAGTTCATCCTTATTTATGACATCCGCCAAAGTGCCTGCATTAATTGTCTCCTTGATCACTTGCATCAATGAACTCCAGAAACACCCTGAACTGCTTGTGGGCCTCTACCACAGCAGGTATCATGGTAGTTTAAGATTCTAAAGCCTTACAGCCCCTTGAAAATCAGGGCTGCCAATTTGAGGCTTCATTCACCTGTATACTAGGCAAGGGCTTACCTTCTCTCCTGCTCTTTCTCCCACTCTTTCCTCTTCTTCATTCTCCTTCTATCAGACACCTACTGAAACCACACCCGTGCTGATCTACCTGCTAATTCTGACTCTCAGATACTCAAGAAGAGCTCCATGTGTTCCTGCTCTGCTCTCAGAAAAGGTACAAGGTCCCCTCCTTGCTTTCCTGGTCCATCATTTCAGAAAGCCTGTATTCATCCATTACAACACATCAGACATGTAAGGTATCCCACTGTGTCTCTTTGATCCTAGTGAAATCAGAACTCTGCAATGGCACACACATCTGTAACACCTCCTGTTTGTTCTCCATATCATTTGCATTTGTGTGCAGGTAGATCAGAGACACATCCAGTTGTGCTGATGTCCCAGAATGTCCTATTGCTTGGTATCTTTTGGAATCACTTCTTAGCATGAAGTTGTCACCTTGACTTTCTTAAGCTCTCTCTTCAAAGTGCAATAGAAATCTACCTGAAAGCAGCCATCCTGCAATAACTTACACATATATGAAGAGAACTATAGTTGTCACAGGTTGGGAACTATGGGCTTTAAAAAATCCTCTAGGGACTAGAGAGGAGTTATCAAGTTGTTATTCAATCCCATAATTCTGCTATTTCTTTATAAAGCTCATGGTGAGGCCAGCTCGTTCTCCATTTCTCTCCCTCCTGCCTGCTGTCTCTGGTGAGAGCTACTTATCTTCCCAGAGCTGCTGTGGAGTCTCCTTCTCCAGGCACTTTCAAGGCCCATACGGATGCGTTCCTCTGTGATCTGAGATAGATTGTATGGTCCTGCTCTGGCAGGGAGGGGTGGACTCAATGATCTGAGACACTGGCACAGGTTGCCCATTGAGGTTGTGGCTGCTCCCTCCCTGGAGGTGTCCAAGCCAGGTTGGATGAGGCCTTGAGTGACCTGTACTAGTGGGAGGTGTCCCTGCCTATGACAGGGGGTTGGAACTAGATGATCTTTGAGGTCCCTTCCAACCTTACCATTCTATGATTCTATGTTCTCTTCGGGTCCCTTCCAACCCCTGACGTCCTGTGATTCTGTGATCCAGATAAATGTGTAGAGAGTGGGGCTGGTTATGGATAGTTATGGCCCTGTTTGGTCCTACCAGCAGACAGAGGCACTGGGGTGGAAGAAAAGGAGCATTGGAGAGTGCAGATTTAGTTTTGGATATGGGGAAGATTTAAGGGGGTTGCCATGAACTGCAGTACATTACCTGTAATTTTTCAGAATCTCTCTTTTCAAATATAGTTCTGTTTTTCTTCCCAATTCATCTGAGAGAGTCTCATTCTGTCAACTCTTTAAAAGCCACAACAATAGTGAACTCTTTTTCTGTTCCTCCCTCACCCCTGTTTTCACAGTGAGTGTCTAAGTCCAATGAAGGCTGCGCACCTTCTCTTTCCTTGTGTTCGACGTGAACAGGGTGCTCGGAAAGGTACAACATGCATGATCTTGCAAAACAGCACAGTGCTGCACCTTCTTTAACATAAAAACACTGCAGAACCTTTTGGCCTGCGGTGAGAATCATTGATAAAAATACTTTAAAGGGACTTGGCGAATATCGAAAGAAGTGAGGAGATTAAACTTGTAATCTCACAGTGAGAGAAACTGTTATTCACTGTAAAACACCATTCAGGATGTTTTCCTTTTATTGAGTGCCTTGCTGTGAATACAGACATAGCTTGGATTTATACAGAAAAGATTAGTTGCCTTTGTCTGCAGTGTTCTGAGAAGAATTAAAGTTGGTTCCACGATGGACCCAGTGGAGCAAACTATAAAGGAGAATGTTTAAAATTTTGGGTTAAAAGTAAGAGGAAAGGAAGAAGTAATGAAAATTAATCTTAAATTCATTCAGCTACAGAATTGCTTTAGCTATCACAGTATGAATACAGTAAGAAATATAAAAAATTAGGTTCTTGGAGATGAGGTCCAAAGCTTGCAGCACAACGATGAGATTGAGGTAGAATCATACAGAAAGAAGTGAGAGTAGGAAGGTTTTGAATGCTATCATTTTAATTCTGAGATGCTTTGATGTTGAACAGGTTCTACCCGTAATTTAGGACCACTTGCAAGTGTTGGCAGGTGCTCAGAATGAAGCTCCTACACATATATGCTTCAGTACTGTGTACGGTAGCTGTTTTAGAACACCTTACACAAAGCATACAAGAAGGTCATCTGGAAAACACATCTGTCTATCTTTTAAAGTAAGTGCTTCAGAGAAATTCTTTTCTGCCTGGGTTCAGGTCTTTCCATGCCCTTTTTGTGCTGCTCTAGGCCTTTGCCTGGCATAGATAATCAAAGCAGTCATAAAAACACATGCCCGAAATATATGAAAAACACTTATCCTAAGGTGAAGAGTACTACCGAAAATCATATCTTATGCAAAGTAGCATTTCTTCAGGAGACATAAATGTAAATGGAAAATAAGTAGTCTAGTTTACAGATGCATGCCAATATTACAAAATAAATACCTCTTACCTGTCTTTTTAGTCTGTCTGATAGGAACAGATGAGCAAAATCAACGTGAAATGTGTTAACTGCAAAGTAGCATCAGCAGGCATGTATGGAATTTATGTTCCATTGTTATTTCGAATGCTCTGGCTATGATAATAATTTTAAAAGGTAGCTTCATCAACAGAATGAAAAGCTGTATTTCAAAGACAGACTTTTTTTTTTTTTTAAATCAAAATTAAGAAAATATTACAAAAATGTACTCAGGCATTATATTGTAGGCAAGAAAAATGTTCCATAACTGGATGTTTTACTTGTGGTGTATTTAAACAGGAACATAACAAGGACTAATAATAAACAGTTCTTTGATTTTAGAAATGAGATTGGGGGGGAAGCAGATACTTAGAGTTTATTATCTGTCAGGCTGAAAACAGCACTGTCTAAAAGGCAGCAAAAGTTTGCACCCATCACAGAGTGAGATAGACAGGCAGTTTCAGCTTCAGTTATGTCTTAAGTGATTGGTCATAAATCCATTGAAGTCAGTCTAGAAAGTGAAAGCATTATCACACTGGTCTTCAGCTGGAAGAGGGATGAAAAGATAGCCATCCCTGTGACCAAAAAGTGAGTTACTTGCTGTGACAGAGAACTAATCCTGTTCAATACTTCAAATGACAGAGATTATAATGAAGTCGAAAGGCAATAAAAGGAAAATCTATGATCTCAGAGTACAAACCCTCATTCACTGTGAGACTAGTGAAGTCTGACATGTTTTAAAGAGAGAAAGTAGAACCTCAGAGCTTTAATTCATGCATAAATCACATTTTGCTCAAGGAAATTCCCTCATAAAAGTTCCATGAGACACTGAACATCCTTACAAAATGAACAGGATCTCACTTGGTCTCAGTTATTTAGAGGCAACAGCACTGTAAAAGCTGAATTCATCCAGAATTGGTTGTATGCATCTTTACAAACTCTTTCCTAGATTATCTGACAAGTAGTCAATCTGCTTTAAAGCTTTAGCCATTATCTTTATGGACCTGGTGGATGAGAGCCAAGAATACTCAAAATCACTGTCTGTCACTCTGTGTTCATGAGTATCCCCAGTCCTCACATCACTCTTGGAGAATTCTTCTCCATTGTATTCAGTCTTGCTGCTGAGAACTTGAAACCGCCTCTAAAAAACAACTCTTCCATAAGACTTTAATGTTGGTCTTTCTTCTATTTTTTTTTTTTTTTAAACTTTTAGACCATCCCTAACCAGCACTTCTCCAAAATCAAACCAAACCTCAAATACACTTTAGGCTTAAAAAACAAAGAGGAGCTGGACCTGCTGCAGCACTTCTGCAGAAAATATGGTCAGCTGGAATTTCGCTTTCCTGTGCTTCTGTTTTATTTCTCAAAATTTGGTGCCTTTTTTTTTGTTTGTTTATTTTTACATTAACTCTGTTCTTTAGGGATCATCTAATATTCATATTTGCATAATGCATAACACTGATATGCCCTATCTAGGATACATTCCTGTTCATAATACTGTACCAAATTACTGCTCCATTATTAAGAAATAAGAAATAAGTCTGAAACTGCTATACCATGTGAGGAAATTTTTTATGTTCTTCAGAGTCTCTGAATCCACACCCATTCTCTTGTACCTCCTCAGAAGGCTCACTAAAATAAAAGCCTACTAATATTCATGGGTTATCTTAGTTGAATAATAATTTTTTTAAAAATGTAAGTTTTACTTTTAAAAAATTACAGTGGATTTCATGGTTGTAGATGTGCTGCTGATACAGAAGCTTGTCAAATGTTGCTTCTGGTTATGCTTGTGGTTAAGACTAGATGGTAGTAGAGCAGACACTGAACCACAGAGTATGGTATGGCATAGGATGGAAATCAGGGCAGAAGTTTTTTAATACTTAGTGGTAGAAACAAAGGCATAGAGCTCTTGGTCGAAGAATGAGAAAGTAACAGAAAAAGTCTGAAACTATTTTCAATGCCACCTGAAAATTTCTATTATCAGGTTTTGAACAGGGCTCAACCAAAACTGCTCAGCATGACATTTTAATTAAAAGCTGAGAAGACTTTGTCACCAATGGAGACTAATAATTCCTGAATCTAGCAATTCTCTCTTGTAAGATCCTGTGAATCAAACTAGGCCAAAGTTCTTCTACTTCTGGTAAAATAAGTACAGAATAATGAGGGCAAAATATGACCTAGTGAAGTATATTTATTTGCTAGCTAATTTCTCCAAGTATCACCTCTTTTTTCTAAGTGTCCAGGTGCATGATAAGAACCACTGCACTGAAAACACAGAGTCACCCTTCATTATGGGAGAAGTGCTACCAAAACTAAATAGGGCTCTTCAGTTTTAGTAATAGAATTTAAGTATGCCTCTGCAGTTAATTCCATCCCACTCTGTCAGGGAAAGCAGTCTGTTCTGCCAGAATAACCAACATTTTACGTACCTCTAAAAGAGAAAAGCACTTCCCTAGGAAGTTTGATCATCCTCAATAGAGTTCATGAAGCTTCAGCTGCTGTAATGATTTCATCTGACAGATTAGAAAGAAATGTGCAAATTTATATTCATGAAGTAGGTACATATCCAGTTCACACAGTAGCTTGAAAATGTCATGTTTGTTTATGCATTTATCAAATTTATTTATTTCTATTTATTTATAGCACACTGTTAACAATAAAATATTTTTCTAGTCACAGGAACGCACAGTTGTAAAGCTTCTCTACTCTCTAGCAGATCAACACAGCCACCCAGTTTGGTGTCATCTGCAAATGTACCAAGGGTGCACTCAATATCCTCATCTAGATCATTAATAAAGACATCAAAGGGCAAGGCCCAGTAATGAACCCTGGGGAACACCACTAATGACTGGGTGCCAGCCAGACTTATCTCTATCACCACCACTTTTTGAGTTTGGTCACTGTCGTGGCAGGCCTAAGCAGGCCATAGGCTTATACATGCTCTGGTTTGCCCAGACTTTTTTTTCTGCTCTCCCTCCTTCTGTTTTGGGGAGAAGCAACCATCAGAAAGAACACAAAAGAACTGGGAGCTACCAAGTCTGAGGACTGTGGCCTGCCCAGACTTTACCTGCAGTAAACAAGGTACACACAGTTGCCTTGTGCAAGGCTGTCCTCTGCACAAATTTGGGTAAAGCAAGCCTATGGCTTCACGTAATTCGTCAAGCATGGCTAACTGCTTGATTCAGATTGGCTTTTCTGTGTCCAAAGGCCAGTTAGTCTTGGGCTGTATGGATAAAAGTAGATGAGCAAGGAGCACAAGGTGTGCTCTGCCATTATATGGGTGCTCTGCCATTGTATCCATGCTTGTTTGTTACCTCAATTGCATCCTGAGCTGTGTGGAACTCCAGCAACCAAGATCAGGCTCTAAAGCCTCCATGCGTTCAGCCTGCACAGCCAGCATGACACCTTGCTGAGACTTCACACCACAAGACATCCTGCCTGCACCTGAAAGCCTCCTGCCAAGATGGGAAGTCCTGGAGATAACACAGATCATCCAGAGAGTCAGGATCAGGTCAGAGATTCTCTGCCTCCTTTCCCCAGCACCCAGAAGCCTGGGGGAACTCCAAAGCCTCTAGCGGTTTTAAGACCACCAACGGTAACCCTGCCACGTGCTTTGGGTACTGTCAGATAATATTTTGTGAGTAAATACTTAAAGCCTCTTGTAATCATTAATTGCCTTCTGCCATAAGCAGAAAGAAGCTTCCCACATCCATCTAGTGGCTAAACAGGATAACTAACTGCAAGCAGAATAAATGACTCCGCAAACCTTCTCTTCCAGTAAAAACATTTGCTGGTTACCTCTTAAAGTGTTCCAGTTTCGCCCATTCCCTGTATGTATAAATTTCCAAACCTTGCATTTTGAACCTTGTAAATAAGTTTTCTGGCTAGATTTAATGTTAATAAACAATTTTCACGGTTATTAACAATCTCTGCCTGGATTTCAAAATTTTATCGATTATTAATTTTGCATCTTTCATAACAGCCACCCAGGCAGTTTTTTATCCAGTGCAGAAGGCACTGATTCAAGGTTTCACATACACACTTTTATTTTAAAACAACATTGATAACTACATGCACAGAATTTTTAAAGGTCCTTGTGCCCAGCGTGACTTCTTTAATTCTATTTCAAACTGTAATTGTCTACTGATTTCTTATTTAAATCAGAGACCCCAAAATCACAGCTGGATGTTACTGAAGCTCTGCAGTGTTGTGCTATCGTAGCACTGTATTTCTGTGGAAGCTTGTATACCCCAATGCTGCGGGCTAACCATGATAGTCAACCACATATCCACATAGCCACTTGCTTCCTTCTCTTCCCTCACAGTGGGACATGGGAAGCGGAAAGGAAGAAGAAAAGCAAGAAAACTGGTGAATCAAGATACAAACTGCTTTTAAGTGAAAAAGTGGGAGAAGAGGAAGAAAATGGAACAAGCAAAACCACCTCCCACAGGCAGAATGATGCCCAGCTTGTTCCCAAGCAAAAGATGACTCGCCTCCCTGAACTCCTCCTTTTCCCTCTTTTTTACTGAGCTGACATTTCATGACATGAATGTGTCTTTGGTTAGCTCAGGTGGTTAATCTAACAATTTGTGAAGATGTTACAGTCTTCCGTAACTCTTGACCAAAGCTTAGAGCAGCCATAGTAGTTCTTACCAGCATCAGCTAATCAAGTGTTACTGATTACTATGCTGCATTTCAAAGGATAGCATAATTTTTTGAATAGCTGTGCCAACGTGCAGAGATGGCTGACTGCTTCCTAACAGCTAGGGAACAGTTATAGGGAAGATCCTCACCAGGCATGCCTCAGTCTCACAGCACTCATATAAGACATGCTGGAGAATGCAGAAAATGGTGGCTGGGTTCACTGAGTCATTAGTAAGTTTACAGTGATGAAGGAGGCTGGAAGTCAAACTGGGAAGTCAATCTGTAGATCATGTTTGGGATCACCGGGCGTCTCTACAGTGACAAGACAGGGGCCAAGATCAAGTCAAGAAATCAGTTCACAATTCAACATCAAAAGAGTTTCAACCCCAGTGGGGATAGCTGTGACTGATCTGGAGACCAGCACTCCCTCAGCATAACTCAGGCAGGGATATCTCCGATTCTATTAGGGCCTCAGGTGAGGGTGGTCTGGGTCACCAAGTCACCATGGTAAGGTCTTCAGTTGCACAATGTGTTTANTGCACAATGAGTTTATACTGATGACAAAAGTTACTGAGGTTTTTAATTCACTGGACAAAAGACTACAAGTCATTAGTTGCAGCTGAAAAAGTCCATATTGGAAATCGGCCGTTCATTTTTACCACTGAGCTTGATTCACTCATGTTAAAGCAAACCAAGAGATATGAGGGATTTCCATCACTGCAGTTTTTGAATTCAAGCCTGAAGAGCTCTGTTAAAGAAAATTACTGTTATGTGAGAATTCCAATGAGATAGTTAGAAAAAATAAAGTTGTTAAAATATATATTTAATAAAATACTTATTAATATTTTATACAGATGTTATAAAGTATATGCTGATAAAATGACTTAGTATATTAATAAAAATAAACAAGCAAAACTGAATGTTTTGTGTCATTACTATTCGAAGCAAATGCTAGAAGAAAGTTCTAAACCAACTGTGCATTAGCATGTTGTAAGATTCTTAGAAGTGTCCCAGGCCTGTGAATTTCTCAGTCCTCCATTAATTGATGTTGTAATCCTACTTTCTGGTACTCTTTTTTCTGGAACAACCACATAGTTTCTCTCCTGTGACTAAACAATCTCCTGTGCTGACTATCTATGATAACAAGTGTGTAAGACCTCACTTCAAATACTGTGTCCAGTAACTGTTATGCCCTCTTTACCTGAGACATCAGGTGGCACCCCTAACTGTCATTTGGTCAAGCTCAGACAATCAAATCCTCTCCTACTGACCCTTTCAGATCCATCTTTCTGGTTTGTTGAGTCCACATACAGGCTGCAACATATTTTAATGGTACAGGTTTTTGTTCGCAGCAGTATGAAAACTCTCCCTCCTTTCATGTCCTTCTTTTCCTTTAGGTATTACTTTACTTGTTAGAACATGTTTAAATAACTTTCTTCCAACCATTATCTTTTTATTATTCTAGAAAGAAAAGGAAATTAATATTTTTGCAAATAAAGTATAAAAACACAGTGGCTAAGCTTTAGGCAAACAGAGGTGATTGCACTTGCATGTTCTTCAGTTGCAGTATTGGAGCAGTTGTGGACTTTTTTTAATCCCTAGATGTGATCTTACATCAGGCAAAATGTTTAAATAACTCTCTTCTAACCATCTTTCCCTTTCTGTGTTTTTCTCTAAAAAGCCATGTCAGGCTCAGACTCCTCCAAAGCCATTGCATTTAGTCATTTAGTCTTCTGGCTTTTAATACCCAGCTCACCTCTAAAATTTCTTATAGCCCTCATCAATGAGTTTTATTTGATTTTCATTTTTTCCACCCTTTGGGAGCTCACACTAAACTGCTGAGGTTTCTGATTCCCTGATATCCAGCCTTGCTTCATGATAGTTGACCTATTCTGTTGGATAGTTAATCATTTCATCTGTTCTACTAGATATTTAATAACTTTTTTTTTAATTTGTGTCAATATGAAACAGTCAATGGACTCTTAAAATGCTTTTTGGGATACAGTTTGGACAAAACCACCTGGATGTGTTCCTGTGTAACCTGCCCTAGGTGATCCTGCTTTGGCAAGAGGTTTGGACTAGATGATCTCTTTCAACCCCTAAAGCTGTATGATTCTGTGATTACTTCTTAGAGTGTGCATCTAACACTGCCTCAAATACTTTTCACACAGAGAAACACACTATTTTCCCATTAATTTGAATCCTATATTCCCTCTGTCCCATTCTTTTCCTCTAGCTGCAGATACTGGTTTTGTCATTTTGTCTTATGTATTCGTATCTCTGATATAGACCACCTTTCAGCCTTATTTTTCTGGACCTGGATACCTGGGTGGTTTACCTTTTCTTAAGGATCTAGCTTTTCCTACTGTTTTTATCTTTAAAACACATATGCAAAGGGCATGCAAGAGTTATTTAATTTCTGTTGTGATATGCTTAGAAATTATCTGTTCTGACCATGTAGATTAGACATCCTTAACTTGCAAATTGAAATGCATTATGCATTTTTAAATTATTTTTAATTAGTTGCAAAGCACAATCGTGGAGGGTGACCAGAATGGTCTTTTCTTTGCAAGTCTTTTAACAAAATAATGTAAATTTGTGCAGACTGGTCTTTGTGAGCCTTTTAGCAAAATAATGTGAATTTGTGCTTATAAAAGGGAGGTATTCAGAATGATATCTAATCAAGATCTTAATTACTGTGTAATTTCAGTACACTGCAGATCTCCAGACATAACAGTTGTGTGTATGGAAGCACTAATAAGATGATTGCTTTGGGAGATTGTTTCCTGATTTATCACCACAAAATAAGAATGAATTAAAACAATTAGAAAGATTGAAGTGTAGCATAAGGTGGTTGCTCACTTCTATTTCAGAAGGGTTGGAGAGCTAAATACAGTTGTGGCTGTCATTGATTAGAGTTCGGAAGATACAATAATCATAGAGACTAAACAATAGAAGACCCTCAGATAAAATTGTTGCTTCCTTAATGCCATTTCATCCTAATTTGACAGTGGTACCTGATGCAGTAACCACTGCTGTTTCTGTAATTGCTTAAAAGATTTGTTTAGTATCTCTATTTGTTACAGAAGAAAACTCAAGCACATAAAGGCTTTGTTTCATATCATCTGAAGTTTCTTCTAAATAATTCTCCACTTCAAGAGCCACACACACCCCTCCCTGTGTAACTATTACATGCAAAGGCTACTTGTAGGAAAGACGAGCTTGTAGGACCTATGGGGTCTTTTACTTCTGCCTTACACTTAGCAATTTATCCTGTGGTTGATGGCATCACTTGCAAGTTAAAATATTATTTGCCTTCTGTTATATGCATGGCTGCAATATCTAGAGTTCCCTTCTGTATATCTCATCCCCAAGTTCACCATAATGATCTTCATCATGTTCTTTAAAATATTTTTCATGTTTGTATTATGTACCTTGTTTTGCCATGGTTTTAGGGTTCTTATTTATTCCTTTGTTACCTTTGTTACCTTGTTCTGANATCTATTCCTTTGTTACCTTTGTTACCTGATTCTGATACTTACTTGACTATTAAAGAAAAAAGACAAAAAGAGGGAAGAAGAAAATCACCACTGTACAAGGGAGACCATCTTTTTGTGCTTTGTTTGTATGCAGTGATCTATTTAACAGTGGAAAGAGGGTAGATGAATGGCATATGAATGAGGTGAAAGAAGTTAATGTTGTTTTTCTGTTCCATGAAGAAAAGAGATTAGACTACTTGCCTTTGGAGTCCAGTGTGATCCTGATTCCTCTGAATCTGACTAGATTGTAATTTTAAATAAAGGGTCTGAGTTTAGGTTTCTGAGCAGCTCTATCACCCTGATGCTAGTTAGTTGGTCTGATTTTTATTCTCAAGATTGATTCTAACATGACACAGAGTAGAGCAAATCAGCAAAATTTAATGACCTTCTGTTGCAACCCAAAGGAATACAAGAGAGGTGTTAAACCGTAGAAAGTTTAACTTACTGAAAGTCTGCAGAGAAGCTGCTTCATTTGTTTCTTTGCAGAAGATATTTCCTGCCTTCTCATAGTTCAAGAGAGATGCTATTCATTCCTGGAAGGAATTTAGAGTTTGCTGAGGGGAAGTACAACATTATGCAAATATTAGAAAGGGGAAAACAACCATTCATGAAACATTTGTTAAATATCTTGGTACCTCAACATTTCATCTAATACTTTTAAAGACCATTTTCTACTTATCTATGAAAAAGCAGAGCAGAAATTTGTTTGCTATGATCAATGCTCTCCACTTCGAATTTTTTTTCAAAATGTTAAAATAAATATTGGAATTGTTAACTCAATGCTTTAAACTCCAAGCACAGTTCCCTGGATGTACTCTAACCCTACTTCTGAATGATTCCATTAGAATTTCTCCTACAATGGTGTATTTCAGATCATCTTCCTGATAAGCAAGTCCACAACATCCAAAAGCACTAGTTGCAGTAAATCATTGAGTGAATTAGTGCTCACTGAGTCAGCCATTATCTGTCTACTCAGTGCATTTTAGCTATGTATTTAGAGACAGAAGAAAATACATCTGTACTGATTCATGCATCTGCCACCCAAGATACACACAGTGCTTCTCTGAAGAGTGACAATTCAGATTTCAGTCTTAATCTGCTAGTGCATCTCTGGTTGCCATTTTTAAAATGGATTTGCCAGAGAATCCCTCTCATCTCCATCATGTTATAAAGACAAAACCCATTTGACAAAGATTAACTAAGTGAGTCAAACTCTGGTAGTGGGGATTGTATCACTGTAGTAAAAGCATCTTGAGGTATGCAACAGAACATGTTACAGTCTTAAGTGACTTGCAGATGTCTT
>VWYK01008273.1:3412-20168 GCA_013399775.1 Semnornis frantzii | reverse complement strand
GATTGATATATTGTGTATATATATATATATATATATATGCTTGTAAATTTGTGCCATGTTGTAAATGTAGCTTCATCTTAACTGTCTGACTTAGCCTGGTGAATCCAAGTGGGAGGAGTAAAGACCCCCCAAAACCACATCACAACATGACCTGTTTGGTGGTTTACAAAGCATTTTCACAGCCAAGCCAAAGTTATTGTGGAGTTGAGTAGATTTTTAGGAAAAAAAAAAAAGCCACCATATTGTAGAGGATACAAAATTCTTCAGGAGATATGATAATGTTCTTAAGTAGGTGAAAGGATTAACCACAGGAATTAGTGCTTTTTAAGAGTGGCTTAGTGGATAATAGGGATGGAAAATTATTTTTATAATTAACTGCTGGAGGAAACATGTATTTATTTAAGCAACTCAATATTATTCTTCCTAAAAAGCAAAAGCTCAGAAAAGTGGATTGATTAATTGCTTTAATAATATTTTTTGGGACTGAAATGGCTCAAGGAAGTCCAAGGGACTTTTGATTCCCAGTAAAGACACAGTACAGACATTCCAAAACATAATCCTAACACATAATCTCACTGCAGATCTCATTACTATATTATTTGAGGCATGAAAAAAATGTGCCAGGTTGGAAAAAGGCCTAGGCCTTCCTTTAGCTAGGCTGTGTTGAGAAGGGCACCTTGTTAACATAATAAATTTGGGGTCTCTTGATGGTATGGATAAACACATTTTTTCTCTATCAGCACTAAAAATTGTACACACTCAGGTAACAGTAGGAAAAGTGACAGTGACATCTTAAATATTCTGTACTTTGATAAGAATTAAGTGAAAAGGGTTAAAAAAAAAATCTGTCAAAGTAACTCTTTTACTATGGGAAATAAAAGAATGATATTTTCTCTGAAGGACTGAAGGGTTCTGTAAAAGAGACAAAGCAGCTATTGAGGATGCAGCATTTCTCTCAGGCATCCTTTAGGAGTTGTTATTTCCCAGTCACCACCTTTGATGAGGCATCACACAATAAACAATCATGGAAATGTTTTCTTCCCTGCCTTAACTTTTGCCAGGGTTTAAGGGCAAATATATTGCTGAAATAAATTCCTGACAAGCCCTGAGAGGATCATGGGTTAGAGCTTACGTGTGCAGCCACCATCCTGGAACGCGTGAAAGCCATGAGCGCAGCGATCGCACTTCTCTCCGGTCACTCCTGGCACACAGGGACACTGCCCATGATGGTCACACTCCTCAGAGACAGAGCCAAACTGACTGCAGTTGCAGGGAACGCAGCCAAGTCCAGTAAGTAGCCCATAATAACCACTCTGTGGGACAGGAAGGGAATATGTTTGAGTTATATTTCATCCATTTTTGGAAACAATGCACCTCCTTAGTTTCTCTCGTTTGCTTTCCCTGCTGTTGACCTGTGTTGGTAGTGGTCAGCACTGTGTGACTGCTGTGGGAGGACTCTCAGAATCCCAGCATGGTGGGGGGCAGAAGGGACCCGTGGAGATCACCTAGTCCAACCAACCTGCAAAAGCACCCAGAGCAGGCTGTCCAGAATCAAAATGTCCAGGTGGTTTTGGAACCTCTCCAGAGCAGACTCGGAAACCCCTCTGGGCAGCCTGCTCCAGGGCTTCAGCACCCTCACAGCAAAGTTCCTCCTTGTGTTCAGATGGAACAGGTTGGGTTCTGGTTTGTGTCTGTTGCTGTACACCACTGAGAGAGAGTCTGGTCTCATTCTCTTGGCTTTTGTCATCCTCTTGTCTCCCTGTCTCTACCTCTTCACAGTTCCCAGCTATGCAGTGGGATGAAGAAGTGAATGCTGAAACATACCAGTGGTCTTCCATCTCTTCAGGGAGATTCTGTCTTAATATCTGAGGCTATTTTAATTTAGAGACTGCCAGGAGGTGAGGCTGGGTTCTGCTGATCATGCCCAGATTTCTCTGAATGTTAATGAGGAACCAGAACAGAGCAGGTCAGATACCTATGGGACATGTGGACTGAAAGGCATAGAGCTGGCCTGGAACAAGGGAAGCAAGTGGGCACAGTTCTGGTCTCTGAGTACACTCAGCAAAGGCTGGAAACTGCTGTTTTGTACCACCACTGAACATCTGCTTGTTCTTATAACAGACCTGCCTTTTATTTGAATCAATGTTTTTTGGCATTAAGCCATACGATCACCAACCACATTCATTCTGATCTTCCCACTCAGACCTCCTGTTGGAGAAGTACAGAGCTAAGATCCCATCAGGTTAGCAGTGTTCAGTGTGGCTTTTCAGTAAGCCAATGTGATTGCACACTGCCAGTGAATCACAGAATCCTTTTGGTTGGAGAGACCCTGCAGATCAAGTCCAATCATTAACCCAGTACTGACAAGTCCACCACTAAACCATCCTTCAACATCACATCTTCATGGCTTTTCAATCTCTCCAGGGATGGAGACTCCACCACTGACCTGGACAGCCTTTTCCGGGGCTTGACAGGCCTTCTGGGGAAGAAATTTTTCCTCATGTCTAATCTAAACCTAACCAAGTGCAGTTCTAGCCTTAACAGCTCTATTCAGAAGGGTGTTGCTCTATTCAGAAGGGTACTGAGTGAGCTACAGAGCTTCCATCTGCAAAGAGCACAGATTTGCCACTGCAAACATCTGTGAGTCTGTGGAGCAAATATTTGGTCTCTGCTCCATCAAGAGGTGTCCTCTACCTTAAAAATATTTGCTGCTGTTCTCTGTATCTGCTCTAATCAATATCTAGAGATAAAAATGGATGAAGACACAAGAAAATGTATGTACCATAGAAACACAGAGTGGCTTGAGATGGAAGGGACCTTAATGATCATCTAGATGACAGGAACAGATAAATGTTTGCTTACCAAGCACTGATCACATCTTTCTCCAATCACATTCAATCTGCAGTGACAGGAGCCTGTTTCATGATGACAAGTACTTGACAGGGAACCATTCACATGGCAGGCACAGGCTTATGTTTAGACAAAAAGAAATAAAATTAAAAAAAAAAAAATTAATTTCTATTTATAGGCATTATTACACAGAACTCCTAATCAGCTCTGCACTGTTTCACCACTCTGTATCCCACAGGTGTTAATATGCTTCAGTAGTAACAAAACTACACATATGGGTTGAAAGATTAAAAAAAAACACCTTTGTGAATTAAAAGATTTGAGGAGTTTGTTTCTTCCACCCTTAGATGTGACACTCAGAAGTAGGAAATGTCCACAGGAGGTCACTGGAGGGACAGTGTGAAGTAAGAACACGGAATTTTACAGAATATGAAGTGTCAGACCCTAGGATAACACATCCCATTCCCAACCCCAGTTGTCAGCCTGCCCTTGCCAACACACAACTTGAAGCTTAGCTCTTTCAACAGAGGGCCATATCTCCTCATCCACTCTGCTACACATTGTTGTGTTGTGTAAGTTTTAAGAGCAATAGTAAGAGCTTACCACGACAGTTTTTCTTAACCACTGCATCGCCATAAAAGCCATCAGCACATGTTTCACAGTGGTGACCTGCTGTGTTCCCCAGACATTTCAGGCAGTGGCCTGTGGAAGTATCACAGTGGCCATCTTCTTCAGTGTTTACATTGCCACTGCATTCACAAGGAGCACACGATTGTCCAGGAACCAGAGGATTCCCATAGTAACCATTAGCACACCTACACAAGAGATTAAGAACTTTTATCAGCTGGAATGGGGTCATGTCAGCCACTCAGCCCACCCAAAGGAGTATTTCCTATGACATTTTTATCTAAAGTGTCTCCTGTTCTACAAGCAAAGACAAGATGGAGAGGACAACTTGATTAGAGCTGTGCTGTACATGTGGAATCAAAAATTCAAGGCATGAACACTCACTTATGGTGACCATAGAAGAGTTTGGGTTGGAAGAGACCTTTAAAGGTCATCTAGTCCAACCTCTCTGCAGTTAGCAGGGACATCTGCAACTAGAGCAGGTTGCTCAGAGTTCTGTCCAGCCTGTGCTGGAATGTTTTCAGGGATGCCAACAACACAGATATGTTAGCCAAAGCAACTGTACATACCTTTCACACTGAGAACCAGCATAGCCTGGGAGACAACGGTCACAGACAATTCCACCTCCTTCACTCAGCTGGCAAGTAGGGCTGAAACTGGCAACCACGTTTTCAGCAGTCAGAAGCAATACACAAAATCACAAGACTTCTGCAAACATTCAGTATCACAGTATCCCAGCATGCTGGGGATTGGAAGGGACCTTTGGAGATCACCTTGTCCAACCCTTCTGCTAAAGCAGGGTCACTGTCAGCAGGCTGCACACAAACACAATTCCCAGGTGGCTCTGGAATCTCTCCAGAAAAGAAGATTCCATAACCTCTCTGAGCAGCCTAGGCCAGAGTTCCAGCACCCTCACAGCAAAGGCATTTCTCCTCATGTTCAGATGGAACCTCCTGGCTTACAATTTGTGTTCACTGGCACTTGTCCTGTCACTGGGCACCACTGAAAAGTTCTGGCCCCATCCTCTTGGTCCCTGTCCTTTAGCTACTGATCAGTATTGGGAAGATCCCCTCTCAGGCTGCTCCTCTCCAGGCTAAACAGCTCCAGATCTCTCAGCCCTTGTTCCTTACAGAGATGCTCCACTCCCTCCAGTATCTCTGTAGCCCTATCCACCCTTCAAGTCCATCCACTTATCTATGTAGCAACATAATTGCCTTTTTTTTTTTTTATTTAGATCAACACAAAAGCTCCAAAAATTCCAGTAAGTCAAAATAAAGTCATTTTCAGTAACTCTTCTTGAGGTTTTTTACTTCTAAATGAAAGAGATATCTTCAAACTTCTGGAGAACTTGGTCTCTTTCTAGCAAATCAATCCCATTCCTGCACATTCAACACACAGTTGTGTCCTTCTGTTGTTTTGTGAAACAACATGAAAGATAACTGTGGTTTTGCTGCCAAGTACAAGGAAAATTTGAAGTATCACTTCCAGCCTTCTTGTAGAAATTATACCAGTGCATTCAGCCTGGCTTGGCTTAGCCTAGCTGGAAAAAACAACATTTCTGTGAGGGGAAAAAAAAAGCCCTAGACTGTCTCTCCTAGATTTCATGACATTTATTCTTTTCCTCACTTTGATTTTCTTGAAAGCACAGAAGAAAATCCGCTATAAGCAACTTACTTGTTCGCAGCTGAGCTCAGAGGACACGCACAGGGCTGGCAGTCCTCAGAAGTTCCTTGGGATGGATTTCCATAGAAGCCAGGCAAGCACTGATCACAGAAAGGTCCTGTCGTGTTGTGCTGACAAGCCTGTGAGACATGGGGGGGTTAAAAATAATCATCTTTTCAGATCTTCTCTTGTTGGTTTCTCAGCCCCTGAGGGATCCCTGCAGGAATCAGCATGGAGTACAACATTCAAGGAGAGCACCATGGAGAACAGAGAGAATTTTCAAAGTAAGTGTTTCTTTTCTCTTGAGCTGTATCAACAGATCCTAATTGTTTCCTTCCTACACTTTAGAATAGATTGTACACCATTAAACCAGTCATGTTACTTGTGATAGAATCCCACCATGGTGGGGGTTGGAAGGAAGCTCTGGAGATCATCTTGTCCAACCTGTCTGCTAAAGCAGGGTCACCCACAGCAGAGTGCACAGGATCACAATGTCCAGAAGGGTTTGGAATCTCTCCAGAGGAGACTCCACAACCTCTCTGGGTAGCCTGCTGCAGGGCTCTGGCACCCTCACAACAAAGAAGTTTCTCCTCATGTTCAGAAGGAACTTCCTGGGTTACAGTTTGTGTTCACTGGCACTTGTCCTATCACTGGACACCACTGAAGAGAGTCTGGATGCTCTCCTTTGGATACCGATCATCACTGATCAGATCTCCTCCCAGGCTGCTCTTCTCCAGCTGAAGAGCCCTGGGCCTCTCAGCCTTTCCTCCTCATAGACATGCTCCAGTCCCCTCAGCATCATTGTAGCCTCTGCTGGACTCTCTCCAGTAATTTTGTGTGTCTCTTGAACTGGAGAGCCCAGAACTGGACACAGTACTCCAGAACCATATATTTCCCAAAAAACACTGCTTAATTGTGTTCCTTTCATGAAATGTTTTATTGTCATCTACCCTAAAGTCAAGGTCTTATCATCCAATACATGGTGCCATTTTTATTTTAGTGATGGTTTGGGAGTTCCCTGCCACCCCACACTTTGTAAAATCCCCCAGACTAGACACAGTTGGCTGGAAGTGAAGGACTGAAGCTCTATTTACAGCTCAGCACAATGTACAAGCAGAGATATACACTATAGACAGGAACAGTTACAGACATAGACAAGGTAAAGGTCATACAGAAACACAACTCCCCTCCCAGAAATGAGAGACCCCAGGAGGGGCTCCCAACCACCCTTCCACCTTCTCCCCACCCCTCTACCTTACCCCAAGGTTTGCCTTACACACAAGGTGAGTTTGGAGGATCAGCCAGGGGGGTTAGAAGGAAAGTGGTTAGTGAGGTTGCTCAGCAGAGAGGAGGAGGCCAGAAGCTGCTAGACAGCCAGAGACACTGTGCCCCAGAGACTGTTATCTGTGTTTTGAGTTCTTATTCTTATCCATCTCAGCAAGCCTATGAGTGAAGCAGACATCATCATTGTTTCCTTTTCACAGCCTATAATATAATTTTCTCTATTAAAATATTCCAATTAGCCTCAAACCAGCACAATTTTAGTCCTGATTGTTCCTCACATGAAATGATCAACTGAAACAAACCCTTTGCCGGAGAATGTTGTCAATAGAATCTCCTGAACATATTCTGAGGTAAAGACTGAAAAGGAAGAAAAGTAAACACTTAGTACCCATAGGCTGACATTTACCTGTGCTGTAATCCTCTCCCACAGCCAAAATACTCTCCTAACTCTCAAACAGATGCTTAAACCAAACACCTTGGAGGATGACTTACCAAGCAAACACCATGAGCATCACATTCAGTTGCATGCCCATTGCACTGGCATGGTTGGCAAATGCCTCCAAAGAGTATTCCACCCACACGGTAGTGCCCAGGGAGACAGGACTGAGAAGAAACAAGGGGGGGCACAAAAAAGAAATAGCTTTAGGTGTGTTAAGAGTACACATGGAAACGTTTTCCAAGAGCCCACTTCTGACCACCCACCATCTGATTCAGCCACACTGTAGTAACTCAATTCTCTTTCAACTATTTTGATGGCACTGCAGCTATGTTCTGGTGGATGTTTTCAACTTTGTGCTGGATAAATGGGATGAGAATTAACTCCATAAAACTTCCATGCAGCCCCTTGGTCCCCAGAGGCAAAAAAGTAAACTTTTGTGCAGCTGAAAATGTGAAGTTCCTTATTATGAGGCAATAAAAAACAGATGTTCTACCTCCCCAGCTGAATCATTAATGATGCTGTGGGACAAGGCTTCAGACTGAAATTATTATGTCCAAGTAATTCCTGGCCTTCTGCACAGCCTGCTCTGCCTCTCTAATCTCTTATTCCCAGATATCTAAGGCATCAACTTGCACAATGCAGTTGACCCTTCTGAGATCTTCCAAAGGTTCCCTGCTAAGAGTCCTTATTGCCTTCATGAACCTAATGACATAAACCAGAAATAACTGTGCATGATTCAGATCCAGGAAAAAAAAAGGTCAATACAGAATCCCAGCATGGCAGGAGTTGGAAGGGACCTCTGGGAGATAGAATCATAGAATGGTTTAGGTTGGAAGGGACCTCAGGGATCATCCAGTTCCAACCCCCTGCCATAGGCAGGGACACCTCCCACTAGCACAGCTCACTCAAGGCCTCCTCCAACCTGGCCTTGAACTCCTCCAGGGAGGGAGCAGCCACAACCTCCCTGGGAAATCCATTCCAGTGTTGCACCACCCTCACTGTAAAGAACTGCTTCCTAAAGATAATTTAGACCAACCCTCTTGCTAAATGCAGGGTCACCCACAAGAGGTTGCCCAGCATCACAATGTGCAGGTGTGTTTTGAACCTCTACAGAGACCATAACCTCTCTAGGCAGCCTGCTCTAGGGCTCTGGCACCCTAATAGCAAAGATATTTCTCATCATGTCCATGTGGAACCTCTTAGATTCCAGTTTGTGCCCACGGCCCCTTGTCTTGTTGCTGGGCACCAGTGAAAAGAGTCTGGCTCCATCCTCTTGCTCCCTATCCTTTAGCTATTGATGAGTAAAATAAGTTCCACAAAATTTGAGAGAGCTTTTGCAGCTACTCCTTCTGCACCACTGACTTACCACTTTATTGTCATCTTTTAGTGTCACCAAGAAACAAATATAAAATCCCCATTAGTGTTTCTGGAAGAAAATACTCACAGCAATGTGTACAGTAGGCACCATTTCACCTCAGAACTTACTCCCATGGTGTTCTAACTTCAGACAGCCTGCCCTTGAACTACCTTCAGATAGAAGATTGTTTTGCACACATAAACCAGTGTAAGAAGTTACCTCACAGGATATTCCTGTGTAACCATGAGGACATTCACAGAATTCCACATCTGCTGCTGAAGATATATCTATGACATTCCCACTTGCAGTATCCAGGGTCACAGAGTCCAGCCTAGGATCAAGCATGAAAAGATTACATCACTTATTTTCCCAGACTGGATTTTGAACAGGAGAGTTTGCTTCTAGGGGAATGACACTGCTGAGTGTTGCTCCCTGGCAGTGACAGCTGAGGAACAGCCACAGATCTCTGCTGTAAAGGGCTTTAACCTTAGTCATATCACTACATTTGCAACTCTGGGAGTAGATGTGGTGTCCTTCTGTTATGATGATTGCTATTACCTTTATTTCCCCTTTGTAGAGGTTTCAAAAAACCTTTTCCCTCTAAATCAAAATGACTGAAATCTTTACAAGCAGTCCAGATAGATGGGCATGCTGTCCCCAGATGGACAGAAATATCAGCAACTTCTCAAGGGCACAAAAGGGCACAAAGTAGATTTCATATTGAGTCCAATATTACTGACATGAAATCATAGAATCACAGAATTGTTTTGGTTGGCAGAAAACATCTAAGATCATTGAGTCCAACCATTCAGCCAGCACTGCCAGGTCACTACTAAGCCATGTCCCTCAGAGTACAGCATCTACTCATCTTTTCAGTCTCTGCAGGGATGGCAACTCCACCACTGTCCTGAGCAGACTGTTCCAGGGCTTGACAATCTTTTCTGTGATTTTTTTTTTCCCTAATGTCCAACCTAAGCCTGCCCTGGTGCAACTTCAGGTCATTTCCTCTTCTCCTGTTATTCCTTACTTTGGAAAGGGACTGATCCATACCTCACCCCAGTCCCCTTTCAGGTAGTTGTAGATAGCAAGAAGGTCCCCCTTGGGGACCTTTTCTCCACACTAAACAACCTCATTTCCCTCAGCCACTCCTCTGAAGATTTGTGTTCTAGGCCCTTCACCAGCTTCATTGCCCTTCTCTGGACAAGCTGCACTACCTCTAAGTCCTTGTATAGAGGTGATACCAAATTAGAGAATGAAGAAGAAAGACTATTGGTGAGGCTAAGAGAATCAAGTAAATATATGATGAAGCACTGAAACTGATTCTGTTGAGAGCAGCATATCTTGGAGAAGAGGTAAAACAGACCCATAAGGTCTGATACAGATGCAGCTAATACTGATAAGACTATGGAATGAGCAGTTAATCCATCCCAGCCCAATTCTCCTACTGTCCATCTCCCTTAGAAATGAGTGTCAGTAACATTTACAAACAGAGATGAAAAGAAATCACAGGCAATGTCTTTACTGGCAAGTTTTCAACAGTTAGGGATGGATTAACCTGCCACATACCAAAAGCAGCACACTGTTGAGAATTTCAGAGGCATTTCCCTCTAACAAAGCAGCCACTGTAAGAAGGCTTTTATGCAGCATTCCTTTAAAGGAGAAAACAGTCTTCCTGCTATCAGATATCTTTAAAATAAGAGACACTTGCCAAACATTCCACATGAATACATGTTGGGGACAAGACTGCTCTGGTGAAAATTCAATATAAATTTTTTTTTCTTCTAGATATTAACATGAAACTGTAAGAGTTTTGCCACTGAATTGCATTTCATGTGCACAAAAATAATCATAGAATCTTTTAGGTTGGGGAAAAAAAAAAAAAAGAATCTTTAGGATCATCAATACCAAACATTAACCCAGCACTGCCAAGTCACCACTAAACCATGTCCCTTGGCCAACAGAATTATACAGATTACCTTGAATTTTTTCTCTCCCTCACCTGTACACAGCTCTTTTGGCAACGTTGTAGGTGGCCCTGATCAGCAGATGGGTCACATTTACCAGAACAGTCATCAGCCTCTCCCTGTCTATAGCTTTCTTGGTGTTGAAGTCTATGAAATTGTCTGGCACAAGCCTGACCGTGTTCGAGTACTCCTCATACGGCTGTAAGGACAAGCCTGCTGCTCTGGTACTCAAAACCTGCCCATTTCCCTGAAATCCAAAAGAAAGAAAAACATTTTCCATGTTTCCATGCAAATTTTACTCAGTAATTACAGACAGTGTTTGATACAGAATGACAGACTCCTTTTGGTTGGAAAAGACCTTCAGGATGATTCGGTTCAACTCTTAACCCAGCACTGCCAGGTCGCCGCTAAAATATGTCCATCAGCACCACATCTACACAGCTTATAAACCCCTCCAGGGATGGAGATCCACCACTTCCCTGGTCCACCTGTTCTAGGGCTTGACAAGAAGAAATTGTTCCTCACATCCAACCTAAACCTCTCCTGGTACAATCTGAGGTTGTTTCTTCTTGTCCTGCCACTTGGTACTTGGGAAAAGAGACCAACCTCCAACTCTCTTCAACCTCCTTTAGGAAGCTGAGAAGAGTGAGAAGGTCTCCCCTGAGCCTCCTTTTCTTCAGGTTCAACAACCCCAGTTCCCTCAGCTGCTCCTCCCAAAACTTGTGCTCTAGACCCTTCACCAGCCTTGCTGCCATTCTCTGGACCTGCTCCAGCACCTCAATGTCTTTTTTGTCTTTTTATACATTCAAATCACAGAAGGAAAGACAAAAAAAAGGTATTTAAACGATATTTCTTGCACTACAAAAGAAGTAGAAGGTCTGTATTTTCTGTGGCTTCAGGAAGACCACAATCTCATTTCTCTTTTCCTTTAGAGACTGGAGAAATAATTGATTTTTCTTTTGGAAAAAAAAAATTAGATTTCAGAAACCAAACTCCTCTACAAAATTGAATCTCTTCCTCCTTTGTTTTGCTAAGTATATATTTACAAAACACTGCTTTTTTTGGAGGTTCTCCTGCTGAGCAAAGCTTTGCTTTTCAACTGCACCATAAATCCAGAGAAGCAGTCAGCAAGAACACTCATCTGTTTTACAAATCAAAGTCCTTCCTGCTTATTGTGGCTCCTTCAGCAAATGGAGCTCTGAATGTTTGGTGATGAACATCTCAACTCTTAGAAGATGGGTTAAAATGTAGGGATTTATCATTTAAAACTAATCTCTTAGACCAAAAATTGCACACAAATGGATTAGAAAAACAGAGAAATCAACAAAAAAATCTTGGTCAACAAAAAATCTCTAACAAAATCTTGGTCATGACTCTTCAAGAGGGACTTGCAGAAATATTATCCCATTCTCATATTTTTTCAGTCCCTTCACAGATTCCTAACAACATCTGAACAGAATTATAGAATTGTTTTGGTTGGAAAAGACCTTTGAGATTGTGGAGTCCAATCATAACTTCTCCTCCAAGCCTGGTACAAAACCATGTCCCTCAGCACCACAACTCCAGGGCTTTTGAAAACTTCCAGGCTGTTGAACAGTTGAATAAAAGCTGAAAAAAAAATTAATAAAGTAGATCCACCTGAATGATGACATCCACAGTGGAGACTATATCACTGTCCATGCTCTCCATAGGGATGTCATAAGATACGGAATACTTCAGGTCTCCACCGAAAGCTGTGAGCTGAAATGACAAACAGCAAAGTCTTAACAACACAGTAAGCTCCAGCCAACAACAAGTGGTAACATGAGACACTCCAAGGTCCAATTTATAGGAGTGCATGGCTTACAAGCACCACTTTTCAGGGAAAAACTTCATGTGCTGTATCAGCACAAGGGCAAGAGCTGGCTTGCTGCTGCATGGGTGAGGGAAAGCAGCTGAAGGCCCTCCAGATGACCCAGGTAAATGCCCTCATTCAGTGAAACATCTACAGGACTTTCAACAAGCAGCAGAGGTTCACATAACAGCCCTAGCCAAGAGGCATGGCACATTGGAGTTACATTCACAGAAGCCCAGCATGGTGAGAGTTGTAAGGGACCTCTGGAGATCATCTAATCCAAGCCCCTTCTCAAGTAGGTTCACACAGAGGAGGTTTGTTTTCATTTTCTGTGTCACCATTCTAGGACAGGGAACTGCATAGGCAAAGAGACTGGACTGAAATTGAAAGTTGAAACTGAAAGGTTCTCTTTAGCTGGCACTGGTTAAGTCCACAGCTGAAGTTCTGAATCCAGTTCTGGGGTTCTACTACAAGAAAAATGATGGACACTCTGGATAAAGCCCAGCAAA
Organism: Semnornis frantzii; assembly: GCA_013399775.1. Taxonomy (NCBI): domain Eukaryota; kingdom Metazoa; phylum Chordata; class Aves; order Piciformes; family Ramphastidae; genus Semnornis; species Semnornis frantzii. Next base: position 7,642 of record VWYK01008273.1, on the reverse strand, counting down.
GGGCCACTAAGATGATTAAGAGCCTGGAACATCTTCCATATGAGGAGAGATTGAGAGTACAGGACTGTTCAACCTGAAGACCTCATCAATTTGTACCCACAGCTAAAGGCAGCATGCAAAGAGGATGGAGTCAGGTTTCTTTCAGTGGTGCCCAGAGGCAGCACAAACTGTAACACAAAAGGTTCCCTTTGCACATGAGAAAACACTTGTGAGGGTGATGGAGCATTTGCACAGGTTGCCCAGGGAGGATGTGGAGTTTCCTTCTCTGGAGATATCTGAAAGTCATCTGGACATGGTCCTAGGTAACTGGCTCTGGGTGACCCTGTTTGAGCGAAGAGGCTGGACTGGATGACCTCTAGAAGTTCCTTCAAACTCAACTATTCTGTGATTCTGCTGCAAAAGATGGGACACCCAGAGCTTTAGATAGTAACAAGAGCAAAATGTAAAGACTAATTGCTTGGAAAGTGATAAATGTTAAATGGGAGGTGGTCAAGAGGCAGGCAAGAGGATTTTAACTACTGTATTAGACAAGGTGTGAAGGGTGTAAGCTTTGGAGCCAAAGAGTATGGGGGAAAGTGAGCATATAAATTAGTAAGAGCCAAGAGCAAACATAAAAAGATATTACACTGTGTCAAGAACAGGTAGAAAGGGAAGCAGGGAGATAAATCAGCTCAAAGAGTAAGAGAAGGGTACTGGCAATGTCTGTCCAGGAACACTATGAACACTGTCGATGGAGAAGTCTGGTAAAACTGGGATTTTAATTACATACTTAAAGCAATATATAATAATGAAAAGAGTGAAGGAGGAGTTTGGGCTCTGGATGAGAACTTACTTTATTTCCTAGGTATGTCTCAGGTGCTGACCAGTAGTAAGTGTGCTTCAGCACTTTCACAGCCTCAGTGTTGTTGATGCTTATTTGCTGGGGTCCATCAAACTGGCTTCGCTGAGGCTGCACACCCCTTGAATGATAGAGATCAGTAACGAGCCATCCACTCATGTCTGATACCTGCAAGGAAGGAAGAGGAATATTAATGGAGTCAGGGTTTGTGTTGCTGAAAAAGCAGTCACCAAACTTCACTCCTCGCTAGGTCCTGATTCAGACTGATGGTTCTGCTCACTCTGCCAGCCAAGACATTCAAATAAAGCACTTCAGGCTTGCATTGTGGCTACCTCTGTATTAGATGGGAATAAAAGCATAATAACTTTAATTTTCATCCTCTTATTATGTAGTCTGAGAATTACTCAACTTTGAGGGCTTTGAGGTCTCTCATCCCCATTTATAGATAGGGTTGAGTTGGAGGAAAGATAAATCATAGAATCATAGAATGGTTTATGTTGGAAGGGACCTCAAGGATCATCCAGTTCCAACCCCCTGCCATAGGCAGGGACACCTCCCACTAGCACAGTTCACTCAAGGCCTCCTCCAGCCTGGTCTTGAACACCTCCAGGGAGGGAGCAGCCACAACCTCCCTGGGCAACCTGTGCCAGTGTCTCACCACCCTCACTGCAAACAACTTCCTCCTAACATCCAGTCTAAATCTCCCCTCTGCCACTTCAAACCCATTCCCCTTGTCCTGTCATTGCAAGACCTTGCCAATAGTCCCTCCCCAGCCCTCCTGTAGCCCCCTTCAGATACTGGAAGGCTACTACAAGGTCTCCTGGAAGCCTTCTCTTCTGCAGGCTGCAGAGCCCAAACTCTTGTAGCCTGTCCTCATAGGAGAGGTGCTCCAGCCCTCTGAGCATTCAGAGGCCCAGAAGAGTGAGCAAAATGAGAAAACTTTTTTCTTCTCACTCAGTTTCATACAAGCACCTCAGAATTTTGGTCAGTTTGAAGTTTTTTCCAGCCCACAAAACAGAGGACTAAGTTCTGACCAGCTCTGCAAAGATATGGAAGGAATTTGCTGGAAAAATAGCATCCCCAAAGTCCCCCAAAGAAATCAAGTTAAAAGCTCAGGTTCAGAAGAAAATGGTATTTATAATCACTCTCTGCTGTACAAAAACACTACTGGAAATATTGCCAGGTCACTCTGGCCTTGTCCAATAGGTACAAGACCAAGGAAATATATTTGGGTTTATCTTATCAATGCAAAGAAGATTTTAACAGCACAAGCTCAGAAAAACGCTTTTTTCCCAGTGCATTATCACAGCCTGCACTACAAAGCCAAAGGGGCCAAAGGCTGCACTGACTGACACACTGACTGTGCTGAAGGACAGAGAAAACTCATTTCTCAGTTAGGAGACATGCCAGAACTTAAAGCTGGACACATCTCAAAGAGAACCAGAGGACATTTTGCAGCTGCCTGAGGAAAGAATATAAGGTCACAAACCTACCTGTGTGATGGGCCACGTTAAGCTGTCACAGACATCAGAAACCCCAAAGCAGAAACACTCTGTGCAGCCCTGGGGATTCCTTTCTTGTAAATTGTAGAATCCTGGTTTACAGAGATGGCAGTTTTCACCCTCTACGTTTTCCTGTCAATGGCAGCCAACATTTGGTTCACATCAGCATTATTATGGTAACAAATGCAGTGGATTAGACAGGATTTAGGCATAACAACACTCAGAAGGTAATAAAAGAAAACAGATTTCAGCACAGCAGGATTATTGAATAAGGCTCAGAGCTTTAAACTAAAAGTGACTGGAAAAATTCATCAGAATTTGCCAGCTCATCAAGATGGCAAAGCCTTCACTGCAGAGAGATTTCAGCACGTGGGCAGGCTTTGAAAAAGTTCTGCTAGCTTGTCAGTCTACTAGTCTGATAACTTGGAATTTTTAGACTGCTCTGGAGAAAAGTTCCCACATTTACTAAACCCAGATGGTCTACAAACAGCACAGCTCCCTTTCAAGGCCAGGTTCCTGGAGCAATCAGTTAGCTTCAAAGAAACAGTTCTTCACAGAATAACAGTATGGTAGGGCTTGAAGGGACTCTTCTGGACTGGATTATCTCCAGAGGTCCCTTCTAACCCCCACCATTCTGTCATTCTGAGCACTTGCTTTCTTCCAGATTCAAGTTATTTATATGTCTGATATTTTGGATCACATAAATCATGCAAAAGTCCTAAGAAATGTCAGAAAAATTGTCAAACAAACCTTTTTTTTTTTTGGCTCCTGCTTATTGCCACACTTGGCAACCAGTGCATAAATACTACCTAACATTTGGCTCAGAAAACCAACTCTTAACAGCTTCAAATACTGACACACAGCTTTGTGATAAAGTTCAGCAGAATCTACAGCTGCAAGAAGTTTCAAGGGGGTTGGATATTTACCAAAGTTAAAAGAAGGCTACAAAAATATTCTCACTTAAACCTTTCTTCTAGCTTGCCTTTTGGAATCAAATAATTAAATCCCATTTCACACACACACATCTAATGCAGCAGTTCCAATAGGTCTCTCCAAATGCATGCTGTTCCTTCATGCAAAGCAGATGCTACAAAGGCATCCTTTCACAGAATCCCAGCAAGGTGGGAGTTGGAAGGGACATCTGGGGATCATCTAGTCCAACATCCTTGCTAAAGCAGAGTCATCCACAGCAAGATGCCCAGCACAACAATGCCCCAGTGGGTTTGGAATATCTCCAGAGAAGGAAGACTCCACAACTTTTCTGGGCAGCCTGCTCCTGAGCTCTGTCATTCTCACAGATAAAAAGCTCTCCTTTGTGTTTAGGTGAAATTTCTGGTGTTCCGGTTTGTTCCCTTTGTCCCTTGTCCTGTCCACAAGCACCAATGAAAGGAGCCTGGCCCCATCCTCTTGAATCCCACCCTTTAGCTATTGATCAGCATTTAGAAGGTCCACTCTTGTGGGGTCAGGTACTGCTAGCACAGAACAATTGCTGATTATGAAGCAATTGCAACATAAAGCATGGGATCGGCCTGAGTATGAAACATCTGCTACATAAATCTAGGCCCTATCCTTGCAGGAGGGTCGAGACAAGAAAGGGATGGTTGACTCCTCCAAAGATAAGAAAGGAATTCAAGGTTGTAAAACAAAGAGTTGTGAAGCAGATGGGCTCGGTTAATGAGGAGGCTAACTAAATAAATAAATAAATAAATAAACGTAGAAGGTATCACCCTAAACTAACGTAAGAAAGGTTGGCCTATTAGAAACTTGTTACTAACAACCCTTATTAGCATAACCAATTAGTAAGTGACACATTGTCTAGAATAGCCCTTGGAGACTATAGAATGTGACCCTTTTGTATCAATAAACGGAATTTGTTTGCATCAAACAGTC
>VWYK01008271.1:0-24094 GCA_013399775.1 Semnornis frantzii | reverse complement strand
AGCTCAAACCAGCACAGCTCCCTATCAGCCTTTGAAAAGCACTAGCTTCTGTCTCATGTGCTCCTAGCATTCAAAACATTGAATTTCACAGAGACAAGCTGAGGTGAATACTAAAAATCATCTGAGGAGCACATACTACTTCTTGTTCTATTTTCCACAGCCAAGATTAAGGCATGTGTACTTAAGCCTAGAGTAGGGCCCTTGTAATTCTAGGAAACATTATCACACAGCACAGCCACACACACTGAGAACACACAGCATTATCCATGGGCATGACTGCACAAGCTATGTGTGAGGGGGAACTGAGGCACGTTGCCTCAATGGAAAAAGAACAAAGCAAAAGGGAAGCCCTTGATACCTCTTCCCACATCAAAGCAACATCAGGGAAGTATAGGCTAGCTACGTAGCAAACTGAAATGAGCAGGACTTGCTAATTGCCACTGTGAGCAAGAGGCTGATTTTCCATTTATATTAACATATCTGCATCTACTGGAATGCTTGGCAGCATAATTTTGTATAATTATTTTCTACTCACTATCCTCCTGGATTGCAAACATGTTTATCTTTTATAAAATGACGTCAATGTTAAACAGCTTGCTTTTGTTGTTCTACTTCTTAAACTAGTTGGGGCTTATTATGAAAGACAGGGCAGTGTTTTTTCTTCTGCTTGTGGTTTGGCAATAGTCTTCACTAGGATAAAACTAGAAAATGGGTCAGAAAGAGGCAGAATGAATGTACAGCCAAAGTCTCACCTCTTCTCAGAATTCTGCGGCGTAGAGTTGCGTAATGCACACACATACCTGTTGCATTATAATGGTGAATAACTGTTACTAGGTTACCAGCAATTTCAATTTCAGGATTGTTTGTTAAAAGCTTGCACACTTCAAATAAAGGTACCTGTGACCTTAGCTTTTACATAAATATTCATCATTTCTTGCTTAACCAGGTGGACATCCCAGAGGCAAACACTGCAGGATATTTCCACATCAATTTCCTCTTTAGTCAGAACCCACACACACACACTCACTGGTACTCAGGAAAGGCTTCTACACTCATCATGTCACAGCTTTGACAAGACACAGTACCCAGCTGTGGGTCAAATGCAAGTCTGGAAGGCAAAACATTCACATAGCATTTTGTAATAGGCTATGCCTAGAGGAAGATGAGAACTGCAGGATTGAATTTCTCTCCATTCTTCCACTAGAACTACAAAACAAAACACCCCAAGCCAACAAAAAAATCAGATACAAGTTTTCTCTGCCCTCAGAGAACATGCTTCACTTCACACACGTATTCCAGAACACACTTCACTAGGGCTCGTCAAACACTCCCAAGTACTTTGGATAGCAAGTGATAACAAAGTCCAAAGGATCAGACTTATTTTTGATACTTTAATGAGTCAACGTTCACCACTCTGTTAAAAAGAACACAGCAACCATTTGGGGAAAAAAAAAACCAAACCAACAAACAAAAAAATCCTACTCAATGGCATACAAATGGTGTTCTCAAACTAAAATATGTGTTTGTGAAAGATCCCAAGTAAACAAATCAGCGAGGTAAACTACCCAACCCCGATGATGATTGTGAGACTGCCCATGCAGACGACTGCTGTTGCATAGGTAAGAAACAGATCAGTCACACCTCCTACTCCTAGCAAATGCACTTTCTAAAAATATGTGTGATGGTTTCACTCTGCTTTGATTTGTTTCAGCAAAGTACAAAGTGAGAGAGGCCACTGATCACAAACAAGTCCTAAGCATGTACCTGCCTTTCTTATTTTGCTCAGAAGCTGGTAGGTGCATCTGGCAAAGGTAGCTGCCACAGTTTCAGCTTTGCACAGCCTTTGTTACATCTGCAATAGGCTGAGATAAAATTAATTACTTAAAACATATGTAACAGCATCAATAATGCTGCAACTAGGAATCCAGAGTATTCAAGTAAGTTAATGCTAATCAGAAAATGTTTTAGGTTATTGGCAATAGAAGGCACAATTACTGGTGGACAAGTTGTTGGAAAATCAGTAAGGTAACTCACGTGACATTCACAGGTGCCTTATGCACCTGTGCAATATAGTACTAGTACCTCTTGCAGTGGACGGTTCAATACATTCGTCTTACACCTCTTCCCACACACAAAACATAACCCTGATGTCCTCATTGTCACTCCCTTGCAGCTGGCCACCACACCCTGTCTTGTGTCATTCCATAGACATCTATATATAGGAAAAAAAATGCAGTACATAGGGCTCTAAGCAAGCACATTATAGGGTTTTTGGAAAGACTCACAGCTTACAGATACTTCGGTAGACACAATACTTTGTCACTCAAACACCACAGATTCTTAACCAGACTCACTCTACCTCTCCCAAGTTTTACATACTAGACACACCAAGATACATCCATACAGCGTCAGCACAGGAAGCTTGTGGCCTAATGATTGGCAGGAGGGAGTGCTCCCAGCCACAAAGGGTACCAAGTGTAATAACTGCTGGCAGTTCATTCTCTTTCTTATGAGAGGAAGACAGACGCTTTCAGCTTGAGAAGTTTGAGAGCTGTAGCATGTGGAGGTTGCCCCCAGCCTGCTTTAGACCCAGTAATAGGAATCGTCGACTGCAAAGTGTGCATAGCCTCAGCTGGAGCAGCTGCATCAGCCAGCCAATTTCACAGGAACCATGAGTATACTGCTACCAATGCTGCAACTAACAACTACCAGGCACCACCTTTTCCAAAACTGACAAAAAGTGCAAAAAGCCTGCAAAACTTTCTTCAGCAGCAAATTGAGACAGTATTCCAAGAAGAAGAAATAAAAAATAAAAGTGAAACCTAGGAAATATCACTGTTTTACCCAGCTATGCTAAGTAAAAAACTGGCAGGAGAGCCATGTCCAAAGAGTGGTGGTAAATGGAATTAAATCCAGTTGGTGGCCACTTACAAGTGGTGTTCCCTTTGGAATTTGGGCCACTTCTACTTAGTATCTCTATCAATGACCTGAATGAGGGAATTGAGTGCAACCTCAGAAAGTTTGCAGATGACATTAAGCTGGGCAGGAGTGTTGATCTGCTTGAGAGTAAGAAAGCTTTACAGAGTGACCTGAGCAAGCTGAATCAACGGGCCAAGGCCACATGTATGAGGTTTAATACGGCCAAGTGCCAGGTCCAGCACTTCAGGCACAACAATTCCATGCAAGGCCACAGGCTTGGGTGGAGTGGCTGGAAAGCTGCCTGGTGGAAAAGGACCTGGGGGTGCTGGTCAACAGTGGGCTGAATATGAGCCAGCAGTGTGCTCTGGTGGCCAAGAAGGACAACAGCATTCTGGCCTGTATCAGGAACAGTGCGGACAGCAGGACTAGAGAGGTGACTGTAGCACTGGTGAAGCTGTGTGNAAGGCCACAGGCTTGGGTGGAGTGGCTGGAAAGCTGCCTGGTGGAAAAGGACCTGGGGGTGCTGGTCAACAGTGGGCTGAATATGAGCCAGCAGTGTGCTCTGGTGGCCAAGAAGGACAACAGCATTCTGGCCTGTATCAGGAACAGTGCGGACAGCAGGACTAGAGAGGTGACTGTAGCACTGGTGAAGCTGTGTGGTGTTCAGTTTTGGGCCCCTGACTACAAGAAAGACATTGAGATGCTGGAGCAGGTCCAGAGAAATGCAACAAAGCTGGTGAAGGTCTGGACAACAAATCTTACAAGGAGTGACTGATGGAACAGGGGGTGTTTAGTCTGGAGAAAAAGAGGTTGAGAGAAGAAAGACATCACTCTCTACAACTGCCTGAAAGGAGGTTGTAGTGAGATGGGGGGGGGGTCTCTTCTCCCAAGTAGCAAGTGATAGGACAAGAGGAAATGGCTTCAAATTGCACTGCAAGTGGTTTAGATCGAATATTAGATGAAACTTCTTCACTGAAAGGATTATCAAACCCTGGATTATCAAACATCTGATGGCTGCTGATTCACCAGATGTGAAGGTGTTTAAAACACGCATAGATGTGGTGCTAAGGGACATGGTTTAGCACTAGACTTGTTAGAGTTAGACAATACTTCACAATTTTAAAGGTCTTTTTTTTCTTTTCCCAAGCAAAACAGTTCTATGATTCCATTAAAATGATCTGGGAGTTTCTGCTTGTCTGCCTTTAGAATAAAAAACCAATTAGGTGCTGAAAGTACAGTACACAAATCATAAAAACAGACCAAGGAAAAGAAGCCAAAACTTAGTGAATAATTTTTGTTTCTTTTTAACTGCAAAGCTCAAGCCCTGATCATGATCAAGGCTTTAAGAGGCATTTGAAGAAAAATCTTCAATTCTTAAGTGGAGATCACATTTCTAACTGATCCAGAGTTAATCCTCAAAATAACCAAAAACCCCCCCAAAACCCCCTAGTCTAATTAAAGCTATACTGAAACCTATCTTCTCCTTGGGGTCAACAGTCAAGAGCACAGTTAACAACCACTTGTTCTGATCACTGCTATGACAGATCTTCGAGAACACAAAAAGCTTAAAAATACTACATGAGGCCAGTCCTTCGAAAGGAATACTGCAGCATGGATATTTCTTTAAGACATTCAAGCCACATTTCTGTTTCTCTGCAGTCATCGACATGGAACCCTGCAACTGCATTACTGCAAGAGACGTTTCTCCACATCTATGTGCAGAGAGGATCCTGCACTTTATCAGGACAATGACAGCTTGGGCAACAATTTCTGTTACTATACTATTGTGACCAAGTAAGCAGCAACTCCACAGCTTCTGATGAAACAGCAGCAGCACCAGTGTTGAAATGGCACGTTGAATCACTTATTTACTGCTTTGTAAATTACATAAAGATTGATATTCAGCCTGTTCGAATATGCCTAGAGGAGGCATGGACTGTTTAATTTTGAGAACTGAAATAGCAATTAAAAAATGAAATTAAAATGAACGACTTGGTCAAGAGATTGTGTTCAGTTACCCTGGCCCCTGCAGTGGGTCCGTACCCTGCCATTTCAAACGCCTGACTGCAGCTATCCCTGCCGTGGTGTGGCAGGAGCACAGGTAACGCACTCACAGCTAGTGCTGGACAGGAGGTGTGTCTTGACACCCTGGAAATAAATCAGACCTCTTCCTCCGAAAACCGAGCCTCTCGCCCATGCTGCTGCCGCTGCGAATCACGCCGGGTGCGTACGCCGAGGGCTCCCGGTGGGGCAAATGCATTTGGGCTGCGCGGGGCTCCCTCACCGCATTAGAGCCCTTGCTGCGGTGAGGCGGCAAGACTTAGATTTGCTCGGACGCAGGGATGCGGGAAATCGTCAGTTCCCGACCGCTCGCCGAGAGGGTATGGCCGCCGAGCACCTAAAACCCTATAAACCTGTGAGCTACTCCCTCCCGGCCGCAGGCTGTCCGCAAGGAAGGAGCTGTGCGGATTTCGGGGCGCTACATGGAGCCACACCCCCTCTAGAGCTCTCCCATCCCCAGAGCCCCGTTAACAAATTAACCTGTTACACCGTCCCGGCGCTGCCTTTCCCAGTGGGGCTGGAGTCCCAGCTGCCCCCTTGCCCCGAGAGGGGCAGTGCGGCACAACCCCCGCACCCCGCCTGCCTGCGCAGCGCACTGGACCGGCGGCTGTCCCGGTTCGCCACGTACCTCTGCAGGGGCATGACTTCGCAGGCCATGCTGGCCATGGGGCCGCCGCTCGTCCAACCTCTCCTCTCGCAGCGCCCGTAGCGTTGCCAGCACCTTGCCAGTGAGAGCCAGCGGCGCGGCCCGCCCCCGGGGAGNCCCCGCAGCGGAGGGCCCCGGAGCGTCTCGCCGCGGCAGGGAGCGAGAAGAGCCAAACTGGCTGCGTCCGTGCCTCAGCAAACGTCGGCTAACCGAAAGAAGTTTACGACATTCAGTCGGTCCTGGGCCTGCAAGAAATCCCACAAGCTGAGGGCTAAGTACTACAGAATATCTTTTAACAGAAAAACACCACAAGGTCTTTTGTATCCGTTCTAGTAACTACAACCCGACACCCTACTTCATAGATGTCACCCAGGGTGCAATGTGGGCACCCACAACCTCCCCTACAATACCATCGCCAGGCTACTTCCCCTCTGCAAACCGCTGAGAGTCTCATGCCTGCATAGGCACGCCCGCACCGTATGTAGGTGTCTGCAGGGGCTCACACAACTGGATCTCTGAACTCATTCCTTTGTGTTGCAGTGCTGGGGTTCAGAGGGCTTGTGCCATAGTTGGCCAGAGGACACAGCAAACAGGAGCATAGGAGTACTCTTCCCTTAACATCTGAAATGAAGAGGTAAGGGCTGCAGAAACCAAACATTTTTAGCGATGTTCCCAGTGGGCCACCCTCAAGCACTTCTACATCTGTGGCTGCCAAGCAAATTGTACTCTGAAATCACAATCTGGCAAAAGCAGCAAGAGTCCCACACCATAGGTTTGCCACTTTGGATTTTGGAAAACGAACAGTACAAAACCAACAAGAAGATCTTGCACTGAAACATTGGATGGCTGCCGAAGGCATATATATAGTTTTACTTATCACCTTTGCATTTCCTCTTCCCAGAACATCTAAGGAATTGCCTTTAACTTCCCTCAACGTTGAACAGAAACACTGCTTCTCCACCTGTGAACAATCTTACTACACTGCACACTTCATGCGATGAGAAAAAGGGCAATCTCAAACTGATAAAGGAGCATAAAAGACTGAATATTTTAGGTGATAAAAGCCTAGTGGCTAATTCTGGTGCAGCCAGACATGCCAATCTTCACAAATTTAAGTCAACATTAAAAACACCATCACCTTTGACCCCAGTGAGGACCGCCACTCATTTGGGAGAAGGCTGGTTAGCAGAAGGCTATCAGACATTTCATGGGGATGCCTAACAGATCTTTCTCAACAGAAGGCAGGGGGATTTTCTGTCAAAACCAAGAGCAGTGGGGCAGCTGCAGCCTCAGAAAGCCTGGAGTACAGATGCAGAGGTCAGTTGAGAAGAGGCGTCGCTTCAGTACACTGTACTGTTTAACATTCGGTCCTGTCAGCAGGCTGACTGGAAGAAGTGCATTAGTGGTGCTTCTGCCTGTTGCCTCAGCACAAGCCTGTTCTGCTGCGCCACAATCATGCCAAGCATGGCACAGGGCCCCTTTTTAGGAAAGCCAGCAATGCTGATAAAGCACTCTGCCATCACAGACTTGGGATGCTCTTATCTATGCCAATTAAATTAATATCTTGATGACTTCCTATTAAACCAAATATGCCACATGTACTCTTAAGCAACTAAAAGACTGAAAGATTTTACTCTGATACATAAAACTGCCTCAGTATAAAACAAAAGCACCTTGTACTGTTTCACAATTCAACATAAATCAAATTGCCTTTTCTTGGCCAGTCTTCTTTTATACACACACAATTATTCATAGTCTATGACACTTCTATAAACTGTTACCATTGGGATGCCAATAAAAAAATTAGTTTTCCACATTTAACTAAGGAGCCATCTACATGGGGAAGGAGTCAGGGTTCTCCAGAGCAGTTTGCTGAATAAACAGAAGTGGAGTAACTGAAATAGCTGCTGTACTCTGAATTTATACTTCAGCTATTTTTTTTACAACTTCCATGGGACTCGTCCATATAAATGAGCTTAAAAGTACTAAGATCCTCAAAAAAGAAGTCACTAACAAAAAGTGATGCTGTAACAACCAGCAAGATGAATTTATGAATTAGCATCAATGAAGAGGGTTAGTTTATGGCATCATGCTGAAATCAACCAGGTGCCTTGAGAGAACATTAAAGTTGCCCAGGACTCCCTGTGCTGTCAGGTACTTTCAGATCCACCTTCTGGTTTTTTTTTGTTGTTTTTTTTTTTGACTCCCATAAATGGGGTATAGGTTTTCTATAGGTCTAACTCTTTAACACTGCCAAAACTGCCACAACCAAGAAAATGTACCCTAGCTCAAGTTTCCCTGCATACCCACTTTGACAACCCTTAAAGATGCATGCAACTTTGACATTCATTAAAGTAAAGGAGATCAAAGATTTAAAAAAAAAGCAGCTGGTGGACTTCTGTTAGTACTGCTGGTTTACCAAGGTTTTAATTACTTCTGGAGCAGCTGCAGATACTGCAATAACATGGAGAAATGTCAAAGAGCGAAATTTAAAAAGTACTTTGGGGCATAGTGGCCAACCAACAGTGTAAGAGCAGCAGAGTACCTGCTACTCGAACAGTGGGAGATCACCTCACAGTGAGTGTCGCCTCACTTCTGTTAGCGCTGTCTGAAGGGCCCTGCAAATCTCTCACTCTGCTAAACAAGGACACAACTCTTTCATTCTTCACCTCTCCTGTTCATGAGTACAGGCCACAAGTAATGCATTTGTAGCATAAAGCAGGCAGAACAAAGCTGCCAAAAAATGTGGTCTTACCTCCAAAAAATTCTATTTCCATCTCATAGATGTTTATGTTGAAGCCATTTTGCTATACAACAGAGGCAGGAATCCCTACCCTCTCCCTGCTCTCTACTGCCCTTTTAAACTTGCATAATTCACACATGAAACCTGGGACTGTATGACATTTTGTTTTGGATTTGTTTATACTTGTTGAATTTGTTCTCCCATGTTAGACATGAAAACAAAAACCCTTCTGCAAATTTCATAGAATTCCGTTGCTCAGAAAGGCCAAACTCATCTGCTAGCAGCAACAAAGCAATCACAGTGCCTCTGGTACCGTCAGAAGATGGGGAGGGGTAACCCTTCTCTCAAGACAGGCACAGCACCCTCTCCAATTACTGTATGCTCTTTAGTGTATTGTGAATATTTCAGGAAAACAGAGAGCAAATAATAAAAATGATAAAGCCTCCTAAAATACCAACACACACCACCACACTTCAGCACCTATGCCAAGACACCATCTGGGTTCATACTACTTGATTTGCAAATTTCTTACTAAAATTCAACAAAGGAAAGACAACACTGGCCGGAACTAAACGTGAATAATCATTTTTCTCCGCCACCGCCACTGTTTACAGAATGAATACATGTTTGGAATGGAAGTGCCCTGTCAATCATCATTACAGAAGTGCTTTTTTCTCTTTCTTTTTTGTACTTATCTGCACACCAAGTAATTTTCTCAGCACATAAACTAACAACAGAAGAGGATCTGTGAACAGCACCAGAGGACATGAGATGTAAGTGATCTAGGTAATGGATTTTAAGAGGATGTGTCTGAGTCTGCCTTGTAAACAAGCAGTTATCCCTTGCCTCACTGCACAGTCATACACAAATTAGATAATAATTAAAAAATAAGATTTTTTTTTTTTTAAGTTGCCTGGTCTGATAATATCTGAGGGTTTTTAAGATGCTGAAGTTCTGCTCAATACCATCAGTGTTTTCCCACAGTGTTTACACAGTTACACAATTAATTTCCCCCCGGCAGAAACACAAAATGCAAAGCAAAGATACCATCAGACAGAAAATTAGAGAATGTACTTTTCAAAATACCACCAGTACAAAATTTTAAATGTCATTAGTTATGTATACATACATGCATTGTTACAGGGAGTTTTCTCTTTAGAGTATCTGTGCATATAAACGTTTGCAATTATAAATGATTAATACCCTAGAAAATCTCCCGCAGGCCAAAAGATTTGTGGGCACACATGAAATAAGCAAGGCATATGTAAACAGAAACCATATTTGGAAACTGCAGCCCTTCGTGTCCAAACAAAGCAGAAATTCAATTAAATAGGCCCTGTCCAAAAGAGCACAAATGGGAATAAAGACTAACTAATATGTCAAAAATGTGATTTAGTAAAAGGGCAATCTTCAGAAATTGTGTAAGTGTTAACAGTAGCTTTCTGAGACTGACACTCAGCCCCGTATCAAATAATGTCTTATCAAAGACCTGAAAGGAAATGTAAAATAATACTGGTGGCTCTTTTTGCACATTGTGTGCAAGCCATCATTAGAGATTTCAGCACAGCCATAGAAGAGTCAAACCTGGGACCTATATGCAACATCATGGATCTTAGTGGGTGATACGATGTCATGCCAGACCAGCACTTACACGTGAGCCCTGAGAGGCTGTGTGGCTAAAGAAATCAGCATCGCCCTCAGAGGCATCCACACAGATATTTTGTAGAAAAGGCATATTATGTCTGCATTTCCTGCTGGGGTGGCTGCTACAGCAGACTCTGAGAAGTTCAGGAATTCCCATTCTCAAGCAAGTTGTGAAAAATTGAAGAGTGTGAAACCCATGAAGAACCCATGAAGAACCCATGTTTAGCGTTTTTCAAAGAAAAGTGCCTATGGATGCAGGAAACATTAATCTTTGAGTTCCCAAGGGTACTGGCATAGAAATTAAAGTATTGCTGGCATGTCTGTGGGGAATATGCTGGGTGTTTGCACTGTAACTCTTCTGTTTTTTACTGCAGCTTGGAGGCCAAGCTACCTTTTTAATAAAGCTAGTTAAAAATCTATTAAGGAGGAAACATATTCTGGTATTGTTCCTTAAACTTGTTTGGACAGGAACAAAGAAAACACCAAGCTAAAATCCTCTCAGAGGTTCGGGTTCTCAAAGAGTTCTTGATCTCAGCCAACAGATAAGCATGCAAGCACATTTCCCATCGAGAGTGACACCTCAAGCTCCCAGAAGACCTGGAATAGCTGCTGTGGAGGCCCTTCACTAAGCAGCAGTGTCCTTTGCAAGCACTGCCACACCCGCTTTTCAGCTGCTTTAACTCGTTCCAAAGAATTCTTGCCCCATGGGATAGCCCAGAAATTATTTCTTGGCCTCTGTCCTGGAGAAGGGGGAGGACTGGAAGTAAGTTCCTAAAGGGTTTTCTGGGAAAGCATCAAGTAATGAATGGCTGTGCCAGCTAATCTGCTGTGGGAACAGAGTGAAGCATGCTGTGCAACAGGTCAGTAGGTTCTTCATTTGCACTAGTTAGTTCAAGTGCCAGAGCATGGGAGCGCAAGCAAACAAGTAGGAGTCCAGTCATATACAAGTTATTTTCAAAGCATGCTTTTTCCAAAGCTCTGCTAATCTAATGAGATTCCTTAATACTGATGTCCAATGACGTTCCTCCCACTCCTCTAAACTGCTATTTTTATAAAACAACCTGGACAATGTTTGCCATACAAAACAGTGGAGGAAAAGCATTCATTTGTCAGCAAAAAGATTCAAAAAAACTTTAATGAGCCTTTGGTATTCCCTGCACTATTTTTATTTCTCTACCAAAAATGTCACTTTCCCTTTCCAATCCTCTACAACATTACCATCCTTTGAACTGCATGCCTCTGAATCCACCATGTTTCCCTTCTAAAGCATCTCTAAGTGAAATGCTTGTAGTTCACCCCCAGCCTTACAAAAAAAACAACAACCGTATCAGAAGTGACTGAGTGAAACAGAGGAGCAGGCCAGAACATTCACGTTGGGTGCACGCAGCTTTTTACTTCATTGAAAGATAAACTGCCATCTGTGCTGGCAAGGGAGGCAGTCTGGCAGAGTTACCCTCCAGAAAAAAACTAGAAATAGCTTCTCTTCTTCAGCTAATGATATGACTGAGAGGAGTCCTCCCTCTGCACAAGTGTTCCAGAGGCTGGCCTGGCTTCTGGGAGAGGTGGTGGGAAAAGATGACTTGGTGTGAGAGACTGACTCCAGTTGGGAGGCACAAAGACTCCCACTCACAAAGAGTGAGCTGAGTGAGAGTAACTCCATCTATCTGCATAGTGCTGGAGAATGCATTTGTCATGGTAGCAAGGTAAATCCTGGCTAAAAGACAAGTCTGACCAAATCCACTAAAACCCAACTGTATTTGACCACAGCACACCCTGGCAAGTCTCAGGGCTTTTTGCTGCACTAAACTGCGCATACATCAAGAGACACAAATTATTTTTTATACACAGACAGATACAACAGCTCAATCAGTGCAGCTCATGCTGTGCCCTTCATTTGCAGTATCAGCATTGAGTCTAATCACTCTGTATGTGTCCAGGCTGTGCCAACAGGCTCCCATCCTGCTACAGGCCCGTCTGAGCAATGTTAGGAGGGACACAAGAGACACAAAGGTCCAACATAGGCTTACATTTAGTTATCAGGAGCACTTAAGAACAACAAGAGAAAGGTCTAAACTTGCAAATTTAAAACTCCCCTCCGCAGTCCTGGGGAAAAATCTGGGTTTTTTTCTATCCAAGAAGCATAAATCCAGCAAATTATGAGAATTTGGAGAAAACTTTATTTTCTGTGATGTAGCCCTCTCAGAATAGCGGCCAGTTGATTATTTTCAGTTTGACATTTTATGGAGTTTTGGGGTGGAAGGAAACATCTACTGATTTTACAAAACATGGTGCACTGTTAGCAGTGCTCCCAGTCATTTTATGGTGGTTAGGTGGTTCCTAACCATAATGCAGGACAATAAAAATGTTGTTTTATTAGATATTAATCCCTTCCTGTGTGACTCAAAGTTTCTGAATGCAGACAGCTTGGAAACTGTGAAAGGCCTTGAGGAACTGGTGGCAGAATATCTTGTTTCTGGAAGTCCTGTCAAAGCCTTAATGACTGGAAGTTATTAACATACAAGCGGCCTTTAGTAATTTCTTTGCAGGTATCTATCGGCTTCTCTGCGCAGCCATCTCTAGTGCAAATACAATTCTTGGGGGAGGTGGAGAATGAAAAGGAAAGCTTTGTATAGAAATGGAACTATCTTCACATTTCCTAACTGAAACCCTCTCGGGCCAGGAGGAAGGCACTGAGCAATGCGAGAAAGTGTGATTTACAGATAAGCAGTCAGCTTGGAATCACGTTCCTTACAACAGATAAAATGAGAGGAAACCTCTCATGACCACTGACCATGACAAAGCAGGATTTTTACAACACCGAAAAACTTCAATGACAAACAGATGCAACTAGAGTGACAAGAGCAGTGACAGCTCTGTACTGCCATTCTCAGCCTTTTCTTATCAGCCAGCCAGCTGACCACTTTGATGAAAAATGCACTTGTGTCGTGGGAAGTCAGAGCTGAACTCCATCAGCCTACTCTGCAACATGCCAAACACAACGTCCGAATGCACGGTTCTTCCAGCTGAACCGGGAAATTGCAGCAGCAAACAGGCCTGGCTGAGAGCTCAAGTGACCTGTGCCCACTGATTTTCCTGCAGACTGCCTGGGTCCACTCTGGGAAGCTGCACAGGAAGGAGTACCTCACAGCTTCGGGTGGTAGAGAACTGCTTGCTCTGCAAAGCTACCGGAAACAAGGCACACCGTGCTGAACCTTCTCGGCTGAACAATGCACCAGGCACTTCAAGAGACAGGCTAAGGAAGCTACAGGAAAAGGAATTACTCACTTACTGCAGTAAAAATAAGTCACAGTGCAGACAGAGGCTCTGCCTCTTTTTTAGCCTCTACTGAGAGAGATTATTGATGGGTGTCTTGGTTTTTGTAAACACAAATATTAGAAGGCTGAAGATTTTCAAGGCTGGGTTAAATTCCTTATTACTCACTGTGTTTTCTCCTAAAAGAGCCTTTTGTTTGACAGTTACTTTAAAATTACCACAGATGTTTGCACCCTATTTCCTACACCAATAGTGTCAGATAGTAGTTTTTAGTATCAGAAAGTCACTGTCCTCATGAATCAAAAGGATGTTCTCCTCATGGCAAAAGCAGACACAGAAAAAATAACAAAATGACAAAATAAATGTTTTAGGTGAGAGGAAAATGTCTGAAATATAGAAAGGGATTTTTTTTTCCCCAGCTTTGTTACTCAATTGCTGTTATTCAATTACTGCAGTCCCTTCCTGGCTTCTAAGGCTGCTGGATGCTGTCCCAGGAAACAGGAAAAGCTAATATACATGTCTCATGGACTGAAAAAAGAACTTTTCTTTCCATATGAATATTATGACATTGAAGCGCTGCTTTCTACATCTAACAGTTGTCAGATCCTTGCTTCATTTACAATTCTGACTGCTTCCAAGACGAACCTCCACTTCTGAGGCACAGGTTAGGGCAACAGATTCAAAATGTTCTCCATCTCAAAAACCATAATTTGTCATCAGGTAAATCTTGCATAGAGAGGCAAATATAAGATGGCTAGAGGTAAATAAGAATGTTAGACTAGTGTAATAGACAAAACCTAATCTAAAGGAGTAACCTGGGCAGGGTGGAAGAGAGAGGGCAAACGCTTGGAAAAGTAAACTGAAATCCACCCAGGTAACTTGGATGGAAAAAAAAATCTACATAATTACAAGTTTCTGCGACTGTCATTATATCTTGGCTACAGACAAGAGAGAAGAGCCTGGAAGAGCTGAGACCACACCCTGACTTGCCACTCACAGTCACTCACCTTGGAGACACACTTAAGTCATATGTCTTTGTGGCTGTGTTTTTAACTGGAATGCTTTTCTTAACAACTCATTATGTAAGGCAGGTCCTACTGCCAGCATCTCACAGTGCAAGAAAGAAAGAATTGATTGCATAGGAGGGTGGAGGCAAATGTACTCTCAAAGTTAAATGAATCACCTTGGAAAAAACTATCTCAACCCAACCTAAAGACAGAAGGTGACAAAGAGGGACAATACCTTACATAGAAAGTCCTCTCTGAGCTCTCAGAGGACGACTCATCCCAGGCTGCTGCCGAACAATGCAGAAAGCAACTACCTTCATCACCTCCCCAGAGACCTCATTCCAGACCTTTGCTCCTTTCCTGAGCAATTTTCTCGAAGAATCCAAGGCTGTCGGAGGGCAGCCCTGACGGCTGCCTGGCTGCAATCCCTTATGTAAACCTGACAGCAAGGCTCCTGAGTGATAAGGCAAATTATTACTTTGGCTAGGGACTGAATGTACTGACATGATAGACTTCAAAAAACAAAAAAACCCCAAACCTAAACAAAAATAGTCAGCTAAGCAAACAACACAGGCCCCCTATTCGATTTGTTCTGGCAGCAACAGTTTCTTATCTCATGCAAGAGAATAATGGTAAGTTTTGGCTTGCCTGGGTTGTAAACCACAGCTGCTAAAAGGAAAGCCAAAACCGGGGAAAGTGTTTATAGTAAGCACAAACTTCTCAGTGTACAAATATATGTGTTTTCATAACTCAACAATTAACAGGCAGAACATACAGTGTCATTTAAGAAGAGGGTGCAGCAGGGTACATTAACCCATGCTGTATTTTAGGGAGGCTACAACAGCATGTGATTCCTTTATTTGCAGAACACAGGCCAAACATAAGGATCTTTGTGAACAAAAAGTTGATATAAACAAATCTAACAAATCCTCTTTGAGGACATGCACATGTTACAAAGTCAGCACGGGGTATCTGTGCAGGCAAATCTCACTGCAGCTCTACGTGCAGCCGCAAACCAGAATTTATGATCTTTGGAACACAAAGACGTGGCTAGGAAGTACTGGAGAAGACTCTTGTAGTTCCTCTAATCTTTGGATCTCAGGAACTGCACAATGTTTTTCACAAAGTCTGGCTGTCATACACCTATTTCCCAGGACCTGACCACTACTATCAAGAAGGGGCACCCTGTCATACTCCTTTGATTGATATTCCCACCTAGGAAACAGAAACAGAGTCTACAAGCACCAAAACCAGCAGGGTGCCCTCCCACTGAGGGATCTTGTTTTGAAACAGTACCAGGACTGCAAAGAGATGCAGCTCCAGTTAGTGCTAGAACTGTCATGTCTAACAGCACTGAAATGCTCTTTTCTGGGCAAAAGATCCAGGATGATGACAACAAAAGTCTGCAGGTAGCATGCAGCTCTGAGCCAGGATCAGGTAGGACATTACTGCTCACCACTAACAATCCTCTCACCAACATTTTGGCTGCAGGAAGCATTTTCCCCCTTGCCTTAATAGATTCTATCTCTGATGTGAAATTCATTTGAATCTGTTATTTGAAGCATCCAAATTCTAGCATCTCTAGCTATATCCAAAGTCACTCAATTTCCTACTGGAGTTTTGCATACCCCTTCTGAACCAGAGCTTTGGACAGACTTTTTTATTCTAGGCAGCAGAAAGAGATTTTGAACTTCATGGACCTGGAAATCCACCCTAGCCTCTGGGTGGATCCCAGAGAGATCTGTTCCCTCCCGCCTACACTCCAGTCCCAAAGCTGCTGCCTCCCTTGGCTCCTGAGGTCTGTGGTGTGGACTTTGTGGCTTTCAAACAGGTGAAGATAAAGTATGTGTGTGACTCCCAGAGTCTGGAAGTTTGGCTGCCCTGCTCTGGAGCATTGCACAGGTCTTGCAAAAATGAGGTAGCCTCATAGAAATATGCAACAGACCACATGCTGCCTGAAGTCTTCTGTCCTTCTTTCAGAGGACAAATCTCTTCTGTCCTATCCCTTTCTTTCTTTCTCCAGTGTTTTGGGGATTTACTGGAAGACTGTATTAAAGGCATGTTTTCTCTTACTGCATGATTAGCAGTTTGCCCTGGGCACACAGCTAAAATAATGAGGCAATTTGAAAGAGAACATACATTATGTGCTAGTGGGGATTACAGGTACATAGTTAACCCACCTATTTTAGTCAGTAAAAAAAGAACATATCAACTTTACAAATACCATTTTCTTAAGATAGCAGTTATGAACAGAAGGTGACACATATTTTATGCTCTGCTATGTTTTGACTGCAACTGATACTTCGCATATTTCGAATGACAGCAGCACCTTAAAGGATATCCTGCAATGAGGTATTTCGTACCTCTAAGGAGGCATGACATGTCTTTCAACATTAAAAAAAAAAACAAAACAGTAAGCCACTCTAGAAGATTTAATATGTGGATTGTTGTTTTAAGGTCAACTCTATGAAGACACATACGAGAGGTATTCTAAATAGTACAAAAAATGACCAATCAACCAGAAGTCTCTCAACTTCCTCCTCAAGAACTCTGCTCTAGTGTCAAATGAAAATGATTGAAAATGTATTAAAGATTACAGTCCTTACTGAGGTGGAAGGTTTACAGGCTTAGTGTGTATGGTTATTTCTTCACTGTTAAACTTGTGAACCTGCTAAAGGTGGAATTCTGCATCTAACATTCTGTGCAACCCTTCGTCCTCTTCTAATCCACCCATATGATGGTGTCTGAGAATAGAAAGGGAACAAACTACAAGCATTTTCATGAAACAGCAAAGTATTATCATTGCCAAGAACAACCTTTATTCTTTTCTAACAAAGATCATAAGATAGCCAAGATAGAGTCATAACGTATTCGATAATTAGGTATAATTAACGATAACATTTCTTTAAGAACTGTTTGTACTTTGTGACACAGCCCCCCCCCCACAAGAACAGCAGCGTGTTTGCAGAACACTTTATGCTCTAGATGTGATGCCAGAGTCTTTCTGCTGAAAAAGGTGAAAACTAATGTAGTCTTGCATGGAGATTGTACCAGGGAGTAAGCACCTTACTGTGATCTTAGATTACATAAGCAGGACATGAGTCTGCCAAAAGCATGGTTAAGACCACTCCTGATATTATCAAAGCACTATATCAGTTTCAGAAAATCAGGGTTTCTGACTGTTGCACAGTTCCCAAATTGTGCTCTCTGCTAAAGACCTCTCTCCTCTCTTCCTCCTAGAGGTGGTCCATGACCTCCTTTCCATCTTATCCTGCACAACAACCTGCCAACCTGAAGCTAGGGAGAAAAACAATGAGCACTACTCCTCCTTCAGCAGCAGCAGTAGGTCACTCACAGAAAAGTACCAGAAAAGCAGTGCAGATACTCAACCCAATTAGGTAAATATGTACAGAAGTGTGAAACAGAAGTGTGATACAGAACGGAAAACTAGGGCACTCTTGGACAAAATGGGATTACAAGTGAATTTAGTTCTACATCTTACTAATTTCCCAAGTAAAATTAGAGATGTAGACATCTTTCATCTCAAAGCCTGAGCATGGAGATTAGGCTTCTGCCTAATTATGAACACATCTCATTTGGTGCTTAACGTCCTGTTTCGGTATTGGCCCAACTGCCCTATACTTCCAAAGTACTCTTCTAGGGAATTAACACAGGGACAGGAAAATATGAATTCCTACAGCAAATAATTATGTCTTTTGGGAATGCTGTCCTACCAGGATCAGGTTTTCAGGACACTTCATGAAGTATTTCAGTCACACACACCCTCCCAGACATGAGACTCAGCAGTCTTTGTTTCAACTCTCCAACACTTCCCTTGCCTTTACACCTTGCAACATGTAGTGGAGTATGGGCAGAGGCACACTTTCTGCCAAGCTCCAGCACAGCTATGTAAGAGGCCATAACTTCTGACTCAGCCCCACATGCTTGGCTTCGTCTAGCTGGTAAAAGTGTATTGCCTTCTCAGTTTTGCCAACTGGCCTGATCTGGTAATTGTTTCCTAACTTACCTCAGTCAAAAGGAGTTGGATTATTGAAGATGTGAAAAGGAACCTGATGTTTTCTGGCTGCAGTTTTAGGGGCAGGCTTGGGGACAGTAAACCACATAGCTAACACAGCTAGAAGTTAAAAGCACATATGCCTGCAAGGGCTAGAAACAGATTTGACATCTATGCTTCACTACCACCACTGTGATTCAAAATCAGGTGTTAGATTTTGTCCATAATTTCCACTACCGTTATGAACCAAATCGTGGTGTCAGTGCATAATTTGCTAACTTGTCTCCTAAGCTGAGTGCTGTCTGTCTGTGCTGGTGCTGAGAATAGCATGTCTCCTGCTTACACAGTGAAGTCACTCAGTTACGTGTCTGGCAGCACTGCCTCTGCTTTGTGTTCTGCGTTGGTATGCAGGGACGCTGCGGTGTCGAGTTTCACGACATGTAAATAGCACTATTTCCCACATTAGGCCAACCCTGTATTTCGGTAGCACACAGCAATTTCCCACAGTAACCTGAAACCCTCATGTGCTGCACTAGACTCAAGAAGAAAGGGAATGACAGACTCAATTCAGTAGCCTAAGAACAATGAAAAGACAGTGGTTCAGTCCGAAGTTCAAGGTAGGACTTAGTAAGAAACCACACTGCCCATTACCTGTTCACCTCATTGACAAAGTGTCAGCATTCAAAACTCAGCATACACATTCAAACAGATACTCTTACAGGTGCTCTAGATTGAGAGACTCTTGCAAATGAACTCAGATAGTGTCCCAGGTTGGGAACTATAGGCTTAAGAAAGTCCTCTTGGGACTTGAAGATTGTTATTCAATGCCACAATTCTGTTATCTCTTCATAAGCTCAGGGCCAGCCCAGCTTGTTCTCTTTTCCTCCCCCTCCAGCCTTCTGCCGGGCAGGAGCTGCGTTATCAGGACAAACATGTAAGGATAGGCCTGGTTGGGGCCTCCAGAGGCTGTGCTTAGGCCTCTTGGATGGCAGAAGCACGGCGGGGCGGGAGAGGATTGGAGCACTGGGGATGATAGATTTAGTTTTGGGTTGGGGGAAAATTCAAGGGGGCTCGCTTATGGATTCTGTATCTGCCTTGTGATTTCTATCTGTAACTCTCTCCAAATATAATTGGTTGTTTTTTTTTTTTCCAATTCGTTTGAGAGCTTCGCTCTGTCAGCTCTTTAAACCCACAACAGATAGACAGTCTTAGAGATACTCAACAGATTACTTTTTTTATACTCTGTCTTGTCTGAACAACACTAGCACTGCCATTGTTCCTGCCAGAAGGAAAGCCTCTCGAAAACTCCTTCATTTTTGGACTGAGAAAGGGAAGAGTGTTAGCCATCTGTAAAGACTTAGACTGGACAGGTCTAATTACTCAGAGGAGACACCTTCCATTTTGGTTGCATTTTATGCTCAATGCAATTTCAAGTGCCTGATCCTCTCCATCTGCACTTCTTCACCAAGCAGACCACCTTCAAATGCTTGAAAATTTATATTAGAAAGACAAACCAAAGCACACAGCTGCCTTTGTAAGGAATCTAATGCAGTGTGGAGCTTCAACAGGGATACACACATCCATGTGCTTTACATTCCAGCAAACGTGACTTTTTAAGCATCGATGAGAAAAAAAGTAATCAAAATGCTCAGAGCTGGAGGTGCAGGTAGAGAACAAGCAAAGATGAAAAAGGAGCACTGACCTGGAGAAAAATGTATCACTGTTAACAAAGGAGATTTCATCTGCTAAATCCATCTCCTTCCAACATGAACTGCCATCTGTTAATCGGAGGCTGACCTGAGGTATTCCATCTGACAGGTGTGGTTGTGGCACTAGGCACGTTTGACTGGATCCTTCCACTGTGGACTTTGTCATCTACAGAACGACAGAGAAAAATGAAACGTGAAAGGAAGAAAGAACAGAGCAGTGTTTTCAGGTAACCTATAATGGAAAGGTATTCCATATCAGTGTGTGAATAGCAAAGAATATGACAAGGTGCACTATAATAATAAAACACTCTGCTTGATAAAGACTATTTAAAGAAAACCAAAGGTGTGTCTACTGAAAGAACAGAGGCAAGAGCGAAGGTTTTTTGAAATTCAGTAAAATAAGCAGAAAGTTCTTTTCTGTATCATAGAAGACAAACTGAAAAGACTTCCGTTGAAATTGCTTCTTGACAGCTGGAGAAGGAGATAACAAAATCAATTATACACCTCTTCTCAATATTCCTCCCCTCCTTTTTAATAGCAACTGATGTGAACACATGCCCCAGAAGGAAATTTCTTGGTCCATCATAGATTGGCATTCTTTGCAAAGACACCCAGGACACAGAGTTGGAAGCTGGACTCTAAATTACAGAATCGCAGAACATTAGAGGTTGGAAGAGACCTCCAGAGACCATCGAGTCCAATCCCCCTGGCAAAAGCAAGATCACCTAAAGTAGTCTGCACAGGAATGCACTCAGGTGGGTTTTGAAAGTCTCCAGAGAAGGAGACTCCACAACCTTGCTGAGCAGCCTGCTCCAGTGCTCCATTACTCTCACTGTAAAGAAGTTTTTCCTCATGTTGAGGTGAAACCTTCTATGTTCAAGTTTGTTCCTTGTCTTATCACTGTGCACCACCAAAAAGAGACTGGCCCCATCCACTTGACACCCACCCCTCACATATTTATACACATTGATCAGATCCCCTCTTGGTCTTCTCTTCTCAAGATTAAACAGCCCCAGGTCTCCCAAAACAAAGTTTCCAAGCATCATGGAGTCCATGTACAAGAATGCCACAGCTCTTGCTCAGATCCTTCAGCAGAAGCATTCAGAACATAAAAGACAGTGCTACGTCAGACAGGTGTCCATCATCAGTGGCAGATAAAGGATGCTCAGGGGGAAGGAGAGTAGTAGTTTGCAACTTGACAGGAACATCTGAGTTTGTATAATCTCTCATTTTAAAGAAGTCAATCTGCTGCTGTGCTTGATGCTTTCCTCCCCCCTGCTTTTCTCTACACCTTGTCACCTTCTATCAAGTCCTTTTCCAAATGTAGTCAGAAGTGTAAGCGGCATTCTAGACAGATTTAGTGTTGGTTTCTTATCAAATTCCACCTTCTTAGTTGTTTTAATGATTACTTTTGTGACAATTCTGCAGAATGACAATCTCTTTTCTCACAAGAATAGCCAATTTGGAGCTCATCACTACACACATTTTCAAAATTTGTGGGGTTTTATGGACATTAGTTGCCATAAAGTGACAGAAATTCAACTAATCAATTTTTCATTCAATACAGAGTAAATTAGAAGCCCCCTGTAAGCCACTTTAACTTTCCCCCACATTTCATGAATGGCTTGAGTTGAAACAGATCTTAAAGATCGTCTAGTTCCAACTCCTCTGCCATGGGTAGACTCATCTCCCACTAGACAAGGTTGCTCAAAGCCTCATCCACCCTGGTCTTGAACACTTCCAGGGACAAGACATGCACAACTTCTCTAGGCAAACTGTTCCAGTGCCTCGCTACAACACTCACACTAAAGAACTTCTTCCTAATGTCTAATCTATACCTACCCTGCTCTAGTTTAAAACCATTGCCCTTTGTCTTATCACTACAAATCTTTATAAATAGTCCCTCTCCATCAGACACCCTTCAGGTGCTGAAAGGTCATTATAAGGTTTCCCTGGAACCTTCTGTTCTCCAGGCTGGACAAGCCTAATTCCCTCAGCCTGTCCTTGTAGCAGAGGTGCTCTCCAACCCCTGATCATATTTCAGGCCCTCCTCTGGACTTTCTCCAACTGATCCATGTCCTTCTGGACAAGCCTAATTCCCTCAGCCTGTCCTTGTAGCAGAGGTGCTCTCCAACCCCTGATCATATTTCAGGCCCTCCTCTGGACTTTCTCCAACTGATCCATGTCCTTCTGGACAAGCCTAATTCCCTCAGCCTGTCCTTGTAGCAGAGGTGCTCTCCAACCCCTGATCATATTTCAGGCCCTCCTCTGGACTTTCTCCAACTGATCCATGTCCTTCTGGACAAGCCTAATTCCCTCAGCCTGTCCTTGTAGCAGAGGTGCTCTCCAACCCCTGATCATATTTCAGGCCCTCCTCTGGACTTTCTCCAACTGATCCATGTCCTTCTGGACAAGCCTAATTCCCTCAGCCTGTCCTTGTAGCAGAGGTGCTCTCCAACCCCTGATCATATTTCAGGCCCTCCTCTGGACTTTCTCCAACTGATCCATGTCCTTCTGGACAAGCCTAATTCCCTCAGCCTGTCCTTGTAGCAGAGGTGCTCTCCAACCCCTGATCATATTTCAGGTCCTCCTCTGGACCTTCTCCAACTGATCCATGTCCTTCTTGTGTTGGGACTCCAGAGCTGAACACAGTATTCCAGGTTGAGTTTCAGAAAGGCAGAGTAGGAGAGCAGAATCAGTTCCCTTAACATGCCAGACATGCATCTTTTGATGCAATCCAGCTTACAGATGGCTTTTTGGGCTCCTAGTGCAAATTGCTGACTCATGCCAAGTGCCTCAACAACCAGCACCCCCAAGTCAGGCTGCTCTCAATTCACTTGTCACATAGCTTGGATTTGTGCTTGGCATTGCCCTGACCCAGGTGCAGGACTTTGCACTTTGCCTTGCTGAATTTCACGAGGTTGGCATGGGCCCACCTTTCCACCAAGGTTTAATTATTTTCTATTAGCAGCACATTCAGTCTTTCTGGGTCATTACTGAAGTGGATGAATAGCACAGCTTATATCAAAAAACACTGAGGGACTTCACAGGGAACCTGTGATAAGCCAGCCACATATTTTTATTGCTTTGTAGTTATTAATCCATAAAAAGCCTTTCCTTCTAATCACAAGACACCTGCTCCTTTAAAAAACTTTGATAATCCTATCAAGACCTTTTGAAAATTCACGTACACTACATCAGCTATACCCCATACACGTGCTCAGTGGCTCCTCTGAAAACGTTTTCTCTAAAGAGGTAATGGTGGTGCCTCCTAGTGACTCTCATTATCTATCTGTTCATTAATTCTGCTGCCTGCTATAGTTTCTGCAAATCTAGACAGTAAGTCAGACTTTCTGGATCACTCCTGAACTCTTTTCCCAGCTGCCTTACCTTTAGTTTTTTTGGTAAAATTCTTGGGTTAGCCTCTGTATTGCAATGGTTTGTTTAGTTTGCATTTGTTTGCTAATGCTTTCTCTGTGTTGAAAAGTTTCACGGGACAGAAAGTTGCTTCTTATTAAGCTCTGAGGAGAATAAAGTGAAAAATGAAACGTGTCAGAGGCAAAGGGAAACCAGAGGAATATACTGAGAGAGTTTTCCCACTGCAGCCTCTGGAGCACATGCTCTTGCTGAGATCCTGCCTTCACTGATGTGAATGGACATTTTGCCCAGAGTCAATCTCACCTTTCGGACCACCACTGGCTTCCAGAAATACTCTCCCAGCTTACTGCCTGCAGTGGTCACTAATTGTTGACACCACAAGAACTGGGCACACATCATAGACACTAGGCCATAGCTGCTCTAAAATAGCAGTGATGCTGTGATTTCAAAGGGGAAGATCATGTCTCCAGGGATGAGGGGAGGCAAGGAGGGTATCACAATGGGAGGCAGCAGGGCCTGTGGTCTGCAGGATGCTGCGGGAATGGCTGTTAAGCCTTTCTTCCTCACTGAGAACTTGCAGTCATTCATTCAGCTTTTCTGCAGATGGAGGTGACTGTTGCCTGCAGTATCTGCTCAGCCTTTTGGTGCTACTTCACCATTACCTGCTAGAGCTGACGCCATAGAATGGTAAGGTTGGAA
>VWYK01008270.1:17407-34578 GCA_013399775.1 Semnornis frantzii | reverse complement strand
CCAGCCTGGATTTGTGCTTGAAAGAACTGCAGTGTCGTCTGCACTCTCTTCTTTTGGAGCTGCACAGAAAACAAAACAGAGATCTGAAATGCTGCATGAAAAGAACAGAATTGAGTGCTTTTATCCCCACCAGAGCATCCTTATCACCACAAATTCAGTTACATTTTTCCTCTTTTTGCCTACCCTAGAGTGAAGCTCTGCCACTGTACAGAAAGAAACCGATGGGAGAATCTCAAAAATATCCTGTAATCAGAATTGGTAGGACATTCAAGACAGCCACTTCATCTCACTCACTTCTGTTTGGGATGGAGATCTGGGCTCACAGTCTTCTGCTTACACTCCATGCTCCTGGATGGTGCATGAAAGATGATATCCAAACAGGCGAAGCTCAGGGAGCTGAAAAGAGATTGAAATTTGACTCCAGGTGTGGATTCATCAGGGAAATTGATGCTTTTGCTTCCTCGTCTGTTTTGGCACACACAGTATGATCTGATGCAGTTCATCTTTCAGCTTTCCATTCTGCCTCTTTTCAGCTCCAGGCTGCAACTATGGGTCTCCTGCACAGGGTTCTCAGTTGCTAAGACTATTATGTGACTATTAATTAGTCCTGAGAAGAGAAGACTGAGAGGAGATCTCATCAATGTCTATAAATATCTGAGGGGTGGTTGTCAAGCGGATGGTGCCAACCTCTTTGGTGGTCCACAGCAAGAAGACAAGGAGCAATGGCCACAAACTGGAACATAGAAGGTTTCACCTCAGCATGAGGAGAAACTTCTTTACAGTGAGGGTGACAGAGCCCTGGAACAGGCTGTTCAGAGAGGTTGTGGAGTCTCCTCTGGAGACTTTCAAAAACTTGCCTGGATGCATTCCTGTGTGGACTACCCTAGACAATCCTGCTTTGGCAGGGAGGTTGGCTTCTAGAGGTCCCTTCCAACCTCTAAAGTTCCGTGATTCTGTGATGGATGAGGAGAAGGTTCTGCTGCTGCATTTGCTTCTGATGGATGAGGAGAAGGTTCTGCTGCTGCATTTGCTTCTGCAGTGGCAGAGATTATAGCAGATGGAGGCTTAACACTGCTGGTATGAGCGAAAACAGTTAACCTTCTATAATCTGGCACATTGAAAGTTTCCTTAGGAAGGTAGGTCCCCCTGTCACTGTGTACAACTTTACATGAGAACAGATTTGTACAGTCATAGAAATGAACTTTACATCCTCCTTTTAGAATCTTACATCCTATTTTAGATCTGGCCCTCGGCAACTAGAAGCAAGATAATTTTTTGGGTTTTTTTTTTTTTTTTTTTTTGGCAGAATCAGCATTAATTTCATTATTTCATGTCCTCATTGTTTGATTTTGACAAGAGTTTTTTACTTTTTGGGCATCTTTGAAGAATGTCTACTGGTACTTTTGTGTCTGAATTTTTTGTGACCACTACTCTTAAATGCTGTTTAATGAAAGGCTTGAAATGTGAGGAAATCTAACCTAGGAATACTTTCACTTTTACCCTTTTATTTAAACTGATACTACAGCTTCATAAGACAGTAATTAAAATTTAACCTCTTTTCAACACACTCCATAGAGGAGTTAATGTGAAGCACAGGTAACAGAGAAAATCTAAGTAAAGGCCAGGACTTTACACCTCATTCATTAAAATCTCTGAAACGCTTGGAATTTAATGCAGAGAAGTCTCGTTTTCACCATAATTATGTGAAAGACCAGAATAAAACAGAGTTAAATGAGGCAATTATATAAATACAAGAGCCTAGAGTTTGTGGTAGCTTTACTTACTATCTTAATTATATATTTCCTTCAAATGTTTCTTTTTTCCCTCCTTGGGACAGATGGAATAAATTAATCTTAAATGCAGCATAAAATCTACTCCAGATCCTCTCATATGCCAATGTTTAAACATAACTAACTAGAATAATAAAAGTCAGAGATGGAAAAGATCTATTAGCTGACCACCTAAAATTTTACATACAGAAATGTAACAATTTAACTAAACCTATTTCCAAGTATTTAAGGAGGTTTGGCCACATCTTACGTCAGTTCAACGGTGTCTATAGTCAATTTATTTCACTTTGAAATCACATTTGAAAGCAAATGGAAGTGACCTGCTTTTAAGCACAGTTGCACTAACTAAATAAATGCATGTGTGCAGGCCAAGAAACAGAGACATCCAAGTTTGTCCAGTCCTGATAACACAGACTACCAATACCTCCTTCTGGGAAGCTCAGGGTCTGCTATGGACATTGACATTGAAGGAGAATTAGTATTTACTAAAAACAAAGCTCCAAGCTGAGAATCAAGATACACTGAATTGTTGTCTCAGTTTTGCTTCTCTCTAGCCTTGGACATGTCTCAATAACACACTATGTCTGGAAACACATTCATGCCTCTCACCTGAATACAACAATTCAAATATTATCATGCCGAGAACCAGCTCAGGCCACAGTTACTTTCACAGCCAGGAGCAGTATTTTGGTTCCAGCCCTAAAAGAAATCACATGCATTTAATCTGGGGAGTAAATGGATTTGGATGTTCTCCTCTAGCAGGAAGGATAAAAGACTTTTTTTCCGTACCTTGTGAACTACTGTGTAGGTTCCTAACAGGACTTTTCTGTATGAGCACTTTTTTTCTACCATTTTGTCCAAATTAGCTTTTAGCAACTTGCTAGAAGACAGACAGAAGAGAGGCTGTATTTAAATGGGCTTATTCCATACCTATTTTGGTAATGTTTAGATGAAATCTTCCACATAAACTGAAAGAAAAAAGCATGTATTCTCTTTCAAAATGACACGTGTGCAAACCTACTCAGATATTCAAAACAGATTAAAT
This sequence comes from Semnornis frantzii, assembly GCA_013399775.1. Taxonomy (NCBI): domain Eukaryota; kingdom Metazoa; phylum Chordata; class Aves; order Piciformes; family Ramphastidae; genus Semnornis; species Semnornis frantzii. The sequence goes on along the minus strand of VWYK01008270.1, from coordinate 31,743 downwards.
GCCAACTTTCCTACACACCCTTTTGTTTGTTTTTTAATTCTTGGTGAATAGTAGAAGCTGAAAGTTCTGTCTAAAGATCACTGGAGACCCAGAGTGGACTGACTTTCTGTGATGCCAAGAGGTCACAGGACTGCACACAAGCCCAGTGCCTTCACCAGTTTCATAGTAAGCATATTGGGGATTGATGCCTACAATATGCTAACACCACCCTGACAGTTCTTTCCAAGGAATTCACAACAGTCCTACCCACACCCACATTATTTTAGAGAACCAGAGCCGTACACTATTAGATACAGCAATGGCATGAACTGTACACTCAGTGTGAGTCTGTTAAACAATGTTAGATGTTACTATTAATTTGTGCTACCAGATACAACTCCATAGATCACTGCCATGCATGGAATTATCTTAGAATCATAGAATGGTTTGGGCCAGAAGAAATTTTCAGAAGTCATCTAGTCCAAGCTCCTTGTTGTGAGCAGGGACATCTTTAACTAGACCATGTTGTGTAGAGGCCCACTGANCAACTCCATAGATCACTGCCATGCATGGAATTATCTTAGAATCATAGAATGGTTTGGGCCAGAAGAAATTTTCAGAAGTCATCTAGTCCAAGCTCCTTGTTGTGAGCAGGGACATCTTTAACTAGACCATGTTGTGTAGAGGCCCACTGATCTTCAGTGTTTCCAGGGATGGGGCACCTGTCACCTCTCTGCACAACCTGTTTCAGTGTTTCACTGCCCTCACTGTAAAAAACGTCTTCCTTTCATCTAGTCTAAATCTATCTTCTTTTATTTTAAAACTATCATCCCTTGTCCTATTGCAAAAGGCTTTGCTAAGAAGTTTGTCCCTATCTTTTTTTATAGGCCCCCTTTACTGAAAGGTAGCAATAAGATCTCTCTGGAGCCTTCACTTCTCCAGGCTGAACAATAACATCTTGAAAGGACAGGCAGCAATATTACGCCAAGTAGACATAGCTGAAAAAATACTGGTGGCAAACTAAACCAGTGTGAAGCACTTCCTATGTCCATGTAAGATTGTCTTGTACAGTATGTTTTCATATTCTGGTCCATTTTATGCCACAAATGTTCAGATTTTCACTAATTCTTTTCTTTCTTGTAAGGCACAAATAAGAAATGGTAGAAGAAGATTTTTCTTTTAAAATACTTTTTTTTTTTTTTTTCACAGCCTCTGATCACTTTCTGCTAGTGGCCATCTCCTACAGCTGACTAAAACTTGGTAGAGATTTTGAAGAGAAAATTCCAATTTCCACAGTACATTCATGGAAGAGGTAAATTTATTTTTCAATTGTCCCACTATCTATACAGTGAGGAACACAGAACTCCATCTGCCAGTTTTGTGCTCGAACCTGATTCAGAAGAGACATGATTGCTGATCTCCCAACTTAGAGATATCAGTTCTCTCCCCTTGCAATCTGCTAAATCATAGAATCGTAGAATGGTAAGGTTGGAAGGGACCTCAAGATCATCTAGTTCCAGCCCCCTGCCATAAGCAGGGACACCTTCCACTAGTGGATTATGGAAAGACCAGGATGTTTCTGGCTGAGATCATGGTTCACATCTACATGGCTGAATACTTGGATGTATAGATGATGGAGAAATAGAAGTGTTCACCTCCAAACACAGGAGGTGCATATAACGCAGTATACCAGAGTTTACCCACAGCTTTGCTCACCTCACTGAATATGATTGTCCGGATGCCAGGAGGCTCTCCTGAGTCAGCATCTCTTCACAGGCAGCACTCAGAATGCTCCTTTCCTATCATTTAATTTTTTGTGATCATTACAGAAATTCTCATGAGGCTGGAAGACCATCCCCTGCCCATTGCTGCGTGTAATTTCAAAACGATTGCATTCAATGTAATGAACAAGTGACAGCACTAAAGCGGACTGGAGAAAGCTCGGCACAGGAAAAGATTTTAAATAAAAGGCTGTAACAGGGTATACTCCAAAAACAGATTTATAGTGAGGACATCCATCCAAGAAGTTCTATTAACTTTAACTGGAGATGAGTCACTGCACCTTTAGCTCTCCTTCTGTATGGCAAACCAGGAGAAGCACAATGAAGGTGCTGAAACAGTTTCTAACATAAGAACGAATACCTAACCTCGGTGGCCTGCGGACAAACGTGGATGAAACGTTTTGTCAGCGGGGTCGCCGGAGGACCAGGCGGTCCCCTTCCCCTCCGACCGGGTTCCCCCGCGGCAGAGGGCGGCGGAAGACAGGAAGGGGGGCTAGGTGCCCGCCACGGGCGGGGTGGGGGAGGCCGGGCTGGAGAAGCAGCTCCGACCCCCGAGGCAGGCGGGCGGGCCGGAGGGGGCCGGGCGGCAGCAGCCGCTGCCTCTCGCACAGGCGGAGCGGCGGTGGCAGAGGCAGNGGGACTCTTACCTTTCCCTCCGGGCCGGACCGGGCCGGGCAGGGCCGGGCTGTGGCGGCGAAGCGCCGGGGATCTGGCTGCCGAGCCGGCGGGTTGCACTTGTTGCCGGCGCCGCCGGCCCTGAGCGCGTCGCAGCAGCGGCAGAGCTGGGGCTGGGGTCCCGCGTGGGGCTGCGTGTCTTGTGCAGAGCCTCCCCTCCACAGACGGGACCGCTCGCCCGGCAGCACACCCCCCCAGCGCTGGGGGACCGGTGCGATCCCCGGGCAAGACGGGCAGTGCTTCTCCCGCGGATCATCGCCCTGTTTGCCAAGTCCCGGAGAGTTCGCTTTCTCCTTCGGCTGAGTAAGAGAACGCTCCCCATCCTCCTCCTTCTGTACATGAGGAGGAAGGTATCAAGAGGTCGTGGCTGTGGGCTTTAAGTTGGCGTTCCAAAGCACGTTGTGCTGCCTTCGCGGCGAGGCCCTGCGCTGTGCTTTGTGGCTGCAGACACGGTGGTCAGTTTGGTGCCACACCATCCCTGTATCGCAAGATAATTTGTGTTGAGGATAGTTTGGAAGTGGTGTCCTTGTCACAGTGACACTCGGGCAACATCGGGCAGACAGAGCAGATTCCTTAGAAGGACTATTAGAGAGCCAGCCTCAAAAGCAGGTTAGATTGTAGGCAAGCTGAAGCTAGGTTGCTGTTGTCATGTTCATACTGACTTACGAAGTGTTGTAAACTTTCTTAGTAGTTGTTCAGCCTGTAAGTGCCATATTAGAGTTGAGATTGCATTTTTTATTCTGATTTCAAGTCCTCACTGCCAAAGGTGTGCTGTGTTTGTTAGTTGCATGACTTCTAAGGTCATGGAGCTGTAAGGATGATCTGTGGGATCCCCCATTCAGCTTCTGCCTTCAGCTCGTCTCTGTGGATGAGGAAATGCTGCATGCTGCTGCTGTGTCATCTTGCTGGGAATGACAGCAACACCTTTGCTCCTTTTCTGGCTCCAGAAGGGCAAAAGGAGGTTTTTTGCTCCTGTTAATACTGTTCTCTCCTAGGTCTTAATTGTCCTGCCTCCTTGCTTTCCCGGTTGTGTTTCTTACAGCTCCTTGGTTGGTCTATTTCCTTTGATTTCTAGTGTGACCGTTGCAAAACTGTAAAGCTAATTCTTCTTTGTGAAGTGGTGTCAGGTGCACAGCACCAAAACTGTGGCAGTAATACTGTGATTTGTTTGTTTGTTTGTTTTTTAAGGTGGAAATGGCATATGATAATGTTTTTCATACATCCAACTATTAATTAAAATAAGTATTTTTATCTCTTCTGTGGTCTGAGAAGTTAAGGACTTTCCCCATCACCTTGTATTGTGGACACACCTAACAGTAGAAAGCTTTCACATATTCCATGTGTACATTAAGGGAAATATCCTTTCCAGATAGATACTAGAATTACAGGTTTTTAGTTCATCTTTGGAGGAGGTGGGTTAAAGGACCACAAAATAACTAGCTAGTAAATTCACATCTGCTTTGGAGCTCCAAAAATACTAGATGGGTCAACTCACTCTGAATTTGCTGTTTGTCCATATTAGAAAAACCTGGGTTTCTTTGGAGGGGACACATGGAAGGATTTGACCTAGCTGGTGACATTAGCCTTTAGACCTTCAGCGACCAGCCTGACAGCTGCTTGTGTCTGGTGTTGATGAGGTGTTAAAGCTGATGGTTTCACGAAGCATCCCTGTCCCAGGCTTGACACTGGAAAGTGCAGGTTAGCGGAAGAGTCTGTCAGAGGAATTTGAACGATGACATATGGCAGTTAACAATTACAGCCTTTTGCAGTGGTGTTTATTTTGAAAAGGAATGGGTTTCAGCATTTCAATTATTATTTTTAGTTCTGTTTTAGCAGCAATTTTAGTCTGATAAACATGTTGCATATGTCTCTTTCACAATGTTTATATTTAAGCTTTCTCACCAAACCAACTGTTCACAGCACTTACTTTTTCCTCTTACTAGAAGATCTGCTTTTTGCTTTGTATCAATCCCATTATAGCTCTTGCTAAATTGAGCTGCTTTTCCTTTTTTTCCCAGTCACTCAACAGTAAATCAATTAATTAATTATTTTGAAGTTCAGCCATCATCCTATGAAAGTGTAAGGAGAGACAGCTAACTGTCAGAGTAATTCAGTAACGATTTTACATCAAGTGGTCCCTTTCTGTCACTCAGGGAACAATAGGGGATAGTGACTGTAGTAAATCCAGGCACTGTAAGCCCTTGTCATCTTGATGATCATATGTAATGATGTGTGAGCTCTTATATGGAGCCTGTACAGCTGAAGCTGCTTACAGCAGCTAGTCAACTACATCAAGTACTCTGCAGGGTATATGTTCCTTCATGTTTTCCTGTGACTTCCAGCTACAAGAGCAGGAGAAACTGTGCTACAGGCAAGATCAGTTACAGTTTGAAGCCTTCATTTTGCTAATCCATTGGAAAATGTGTTCCTCTTAGTGCTTTTGCCTGGGTAAAAGGGGTTGGCAAAGAGACTGCTGAAGAAAAATGGTGTATTTTGAGTTCCTGAATCCGATAAGAATGGATTGAGCTGGTGTTGTCAAGTACCTAAATAGAGCAGAACATATAAGCCAATTAGTTTATATTGGCTGTTTATTAATGAGATTTGAAAGAGTTTGACCATCCTTGGGCTGAGAGATTTTGCCCATACAAATGGTATCTTCTTAGGAAATGTATTTTTTTGCTTTTTAGTGTAAAAACCTTATTTTATCAGCTACTGCAGTTTTTTAGCTAAGAAGTATGGGAAACAGAGTTTTCTTTGGTAATAATTTTACTAATGGATTTGTATTTTAAAACTTGATTTTACAGGAAGAAGAAAATGGATTGTGAGGGTATTTTTTTACCTTTTGAAAAGAAAGCAAACAGGGAAAAAAATAAGTGGAATAAAAATTAAAACTGAAGGGAAGAGAAACATACAGGTGTACAGAACTGTAGATAAATTCTAAACAAAAAAACAGTCACATGTACCCACACAAAAGCTTGAAGAATTACTACTGAGTGTAGAAATTAATTTTCAAAATTTCTTGGGTTTACAAGCCATTATTTCACTACCTTTACTTTGAAGAACAGAGCATATTTTTGTGCTAAAATACTCAAGATGACTAAGACAACTTTAGAAGTTGTGCATGCAATTTTGAAGAAATAAGATAACTTCTTGCTGTCACTGATGTCAAGGGCCCGTGAGTTCATTGGACCCACAACTGATATCCCAAGTGATGCGGTGAATGCAGAAAATTAGTAGTTTCTTAGACCTAAAGTCTTAAGCTTTTTATTCCTAAACTCTTATTTGGTCATGTTAGCCTTGTTCAAGGAATGCTCTCTCCTGTTTATCAAGAGTATATGCCTCACCTTTAGTGAGATAGGTGGCATTAATGAGGATTTCAATATCTGTGACAATTCCCAGCAGAACTTCACTTGCTCTCACAGAAAGCACTTAAGAGCCTATGTCTTAAAGGGTTCACATTTTAATCATTAGCTTACTAATGGTGTCAAAGTTTGTCTACACCCGTCCTTTTCTCCTTCCTCTCTTAGAAGTCATTTAAAGTTTTGAGAAGTTAGACCTTTTAACTTAAATTATTTGAATTTGCAACTGTTCTGCTTGCATTTCAAATAATTTATTAATCGTTTTAGAGAAAGTGGGGCGACATTACTGAAGAACAAGCAGGTTTTTTTCTGTATAACAACTTTAAAACCTAAATGTTGACGATGCAAACAATTCCTTGGCAGTTAGTTGTTGAGCAGTTGATGAATTTTAGGAAGAGGGAAAGTTGTACTGTTCCTTTTTAGCAGGTAGCTATGGAGGAACACTTAAATAATTAGAGAGACCCATTGCAGAATAGAAAGGTGTTTGAAGCTTAAGATACTTTGTGGTGTAGCAGCTATTTTTAACATGTATTTAGCAAAATCCATGACTGTTTGGTTTCAGTTATTATTCAGGAGAGTTATTCCCTTCTTTTCACTTTCTCCTGTGGTTCTATCCCTCAAATTAATTTTGCAGAGATGATGTTTATTTTTTTGACAGTACTGTCCTTGTTTATTTGTTTTCCTTGCAGCTGTCACTAGCTGCTTCTGTGATCCTGGCCAAATCACAAACTATTTTAGCCTCTGCTAATATATCTGTTAAGCAGATATTAAAATCTTTTCTTTATTTGTTGCACTTCTGTAAAATGTGTGAGACTCTGAAGCAGAGAATTCAGTTGTTAATAGGAGAAAAGGCAACCTGTAAAAAAGAAAGTGTACCCCAATAAAGGTAAATGTGTTAAGAATATTGGGATTTGTGTGTATCTTCAGCCAGAATGGGTTGCTTACATTATTGGATGAGTAATTGAATGGTTTATTAGGGTGAGAGGTTGCTTTCATGTTACATGTTTCTAGCTTAAAGAGGTTCAACACTTATGACTTTGTCTTCTGTGTGGTAGCCCTTCGATACAGCATGTCGGTCTCTTGTCGCAGATTTCAGCCAGCTGTGAGAAACTCACGAGCATAAGTCAATGATGCTGAGACTTTCTGTGTCTCCATCATTCCATATGTGTCAAGGCAGACAACTTGTCTCTGCTTTGACATTTGAATAAATAAAGGTTAACTATCTGTCACAAATTGGGGTCAAGGCACCATTTCTAACCAGATTTACTGCATGTAGTGAAGCTATTTGGTTGAACCTCTGAGCAGGCAGACCTGCTAGCGTGTGGCACGGGGGTAGGCTCTGAAAGTGAGGTTGAAACAGACTCACTCCCTGCCTTTGGTTGGGTAGGTACATGCTGCCTGATTTCTGATGGTGGACACCACTGGAGGGAGACCCTAGTCCCTCTGAGGAGTGCTGTGGCATGAGTAGTGAGCGGTGTGCACAGGCAGGTGTGCTTACTAAAGCACACTGTGGCCCTGCCTCAGTGAGTGCTTTTTGGAAAATTGCAAGTAACCTTTCGTCCTTATACTGTAGTTTCTCATGTGGGGCCTCAAGGACTACTGTTGGTAATGAGCTCCTGAGTGTAGCAGTTAAGAGCTGAGTGACAGGAATCCATCAACTGTCTTTATCACTTTGCTAGAAATCCAAAGCAAAGCATTTTGAGATAAGTGGCCCAGAGTTACTCCATGACAGTCATCTTGATTACACAAGTAAAAGTATGATGAAGGTAATGGATTTGTGTTGGACTGATACTTGTTAAGCAGATTGTAACCTGACCCACAGGAATTTACTGAGAAGAAACCCAAGGCAGAGCTAAATCTTCTGACTCACACAGTGTGCTTTAACTACTGTAAAATAAAATCCTCCCGTGTGCTCCAAGGGAGGAAAGGCAGAGAAGCTGTTAAATGTGGCTCTTAATATGAAACAGTGAAGCCTGAAACAACTCAAAGAAGAGAAGGCAGGGGAAGTGTGAATCCAGCAGGTGGCATTTCATCGCTCCTAGGCAAGCAAAGGATGCAGGCAGCAGAAGAGCTAGTAAACTTTCCACAATTCTGAGTCTTTGGGGAATAAGGAGTCCTGGCAATGGATACCTGGAGCATATCATGGTGTAGCATTGTGTTAGAATAACCTGAGAGATGTGTGCTTGTCTTACACAGTAAGCTGCCTTGTGGCCATGCTGGCCATGCTGTCTGGCTCAGAAAGCCTAGGTATAGTCATGCCAGTGCATGAAAGAGATGTCCCTGAGCACTGGGACAGATTTGTCCATGTTGTTGAGCACTCAATATGGTTGATGGCATTGTTTTGGATGGGACTATCTGGCTCTTTCCCATATGATTCTGGACTCAGCAACTGCAAGTCTGCAGTGTGAGTGCAGCCCAGACAGCAACCGAGTGCTGAGCTGCATCAAGAGCAGCGTGGCCAGCAGGGCAGGGAGGGGATTCTGCCCCTTTACTCTGCTCTTGTCAGACCCCATCTGGAGTACTGTGTGCAGTTCTGGAGCCCCCAGCACAGGAAGGACATGGAACTGTTGGAGCAGGTCCAGAGGAGGGCCACAAAGATGCTCAGAGGGCTGCAGCAGCTCTGCTATGAGGACAGGCTGAGAGAGTTGGGGCTTTTCAGCCTGGAGAAGAGAAGGCTTTGAGGAGACCTTAGAGTAGCCTTCCAGTATCTGAAGGGAGCCTACAGGAAGGCTGGGGAGGGACTATTGACAAGGTCTTGCAATGACAGGACGAGGGGCAATGGGTTTAAACTCTCAGAAGGGAGATTTAGACTGGATGTTAGGAGGAAGTTCTTTGCAGTGAGGGTGGTGAGACACTGGCACAGGTTGCCCAGGGAGGTTGTGGCTGCTCCCTCCCTGGAGGTGTTGAAGGCCAGGTTGGAGGAGGCCTTGAATGAGCTGTACTAGTGGGAGGTGTCCCTGCCTAAGGCAGGGGTTTGGAACTAGATGATGGTTGAGGTCCCTTCCAACTTTACCATTCTATGATTCTGAGTTGCACTTACTGCTATTCAATGGGCTATTTCCCCTTCCTGGGTATTTTGAGGCTCTCTATTACTGATCAGCAATGAGTACTGTCAGAGGACTGCCCAAGATCTTTTGTTCTCCTGATGGTCATATGCTCTGTGATAACACACAGTCCTGAGCCTTCAATAGCACGGATGGGAATTGAGGTCCCACATTTATGTCAAGCATCTACATTCCTATTTTAATGTCACTTGACATCTTCATAGCTCTTCTTTGCTGGTGGGCTGACCAATGAGCAGAAATTCTTTGCAGGCTGATGTATCTTTTGACTGAGTGATGAGCCCTCCTTTTCAGTACCTCCTACTGCTTCAATACCCTTCTGGATCATTTTTTTTCCTCATTATGTGCCTATAAAGGGAACAGTCCTCCATTTGTTCTGTTTCTGTCCTGAATGTCTCTTTCCTTTTATCTCTAATGTAGTATCTATCAGAGGAAATAGCTTGTTTCAAGACCATGTAATTGGCTGGGAATCTCTGAGCCCCAATGTGGCCCCACTCTGTCACCATTAAAGCCCATGAATTTTTTACCCTTGGGTTATCCTAATGGAAAAAATCCTCTTCCAAGGGAACTGCTAGAAGCCAATATTAAAGATATTTACAATGGGAATGGAGAGAATGGGAATAAACAAGACCTGCTTGATACCCAGAAAGTCTACATGATGCAGGAGATACGTCTGTCAGTACTTCAATTTTCTGGTGCATGATCTTGTCAAAGAAAATGTTTGTTGTGTGTCCTGGTCTAAAAAGCATTCAAAATGTGTAGAAAGCATCCTAAAGAGCTGACTATAAGGAAAAAAATATATTTCATAAGCCACTTGTGAGTGGGGTCATTAATCTGAATGGTTTGTGCTAATCATTTGAAAATACTAAGAATTACACTAATACTGTTGTTTTGTGTTCTAAAGGACTAGATTCAAGACTACGAAAGGAGTCAGAGGGAAGACCAAAGGTGTTTCATATTGACCCTGAGACCACACAGGCTCTCATTCATCCCATTTGCTTTTAGGCATGTAGATGAGTGTCCTACCTAGGGTTCATCTCTAGATCAGAAGAGACAAACACCAGTCCCATCTTTTTCTTGACCACAGAGGGAGCTTAGGGAGGGTACAGTCCTTGTTTTGACATCTGAGATTGACATAAGCCTTTGTGCTTAATTATCCTTTTTTAATTATTATTCTTCTGTTTTTGTCAGTTCTGCAACAAACACGAATTAAATATTATCTCGAACCATATTAGAATTAAGAAAAAAACAAAACAAACCAAAACAAAACAAAACTCAATACAATTCTAAAGCCCGTTAAAACTTTTCTGTACAATTAGTCTCCAAGCACACTGTTGTCTCCTCCTTCCTCACTCTTCATCTTTTTGTTTTTCCTCTTGTCTCATTTTTCATCTCCTGCCTGTACAATGACAGCAGAGGAGACTCATTAATTCTCTGTGTCCTGTAATAAGCCTGCAGCACTTTGAGATAATAAAATAACAGTGTGAAGTAATAGAAAGCTGCTTCTACTTGCAGTAAGGAAAAGGCAGAATACTGTCTCTCTTCGATCTGAAATACAAACAGTGTAGATCCGTATTGAATTAGCCACCAACTGCTGAACGCAGACTGAAGGACAGCCCCAGGCTGTTTTCAAACAGAAGCGCAAACTGAATGAATCCTTGCCCAGGATGCTTGGAGGCAGCTGGATGTGTATTGCTTGCCTCTGGGCTTGTGAAAAGTGACATGTAACAGTTTTCACACCCTCCCAAACACACGTGGTGCCAAATGACACGGGTGTGACTTGCTGCTGAAAATACCGTGCAGCTTTGTGGTCTGCGTAGCACTACTTACCCAGGCCCTGGGGTCTTTCCCTCTTGGTCCCTGCTCAGAGCTCACAGGATCACGGGATATTAGGAGATGGAAGGGACGTCCATAGATCATTGAGTCCAACCCTCCTGCCAGAGCAGGACCATAGAATATAGCTCAGGTTACACAGAAACACATCCGGGCAGGTTTGAAGTCCAGAGGAGACTCCACAACCTCTCTGAAGAGCCTGTTCCAGTGCTCTGTGACCCTTACAGTAAGGAAGTTCTTCCTCATGTTGAGGTGGTACTTCCTTTGCTGTGGTTTATACCCATTATCCCTTGTCCTGTCACAGGGCACAGGAGAGAAGACATTGTCCCCTCTTTCTTGACACCCAGCCCTCATATATTTATAAGCATTTATTAAATCTCCTTTAAGTCTTCTCTTCACCAGCCCAAAAAGCCCCAGGTCCCCCAGCCTCTCCTTATAGGGCAGTGCTCCAGCCCCTTAATCATCTTCATAGCTCTCTTGGATTTGAGTAGATCCCTGTCCCTCTTGAACTGGGGAGCCCAAAACTGAATCCAATATTCCAGATGAGGTCCCACCAGGACAGAGAAGCCCTGGTAAGCTACGCCAGTGGTGCTTATGTGGACCCACAGTAAGAAGAAGGAGGTCTGCTTCTTTGCCCATGCCATTACTGACTCTGCCTTTCCCAGCACACAAGAATCCTGGGGAAGGTTAGCTAAGGGGTAGTATTTTACTGACAGAGGATGTGCTGCTATGTATCAGGTATATATGTGGTGACTGAGAGGGACTACTGATGACCTAATCCTGTGGTCTCCGCCACGTATGACAAAGCTGTTTCCTTGCAGTCTGACATTATCAAAGTGGCTGGAGATGCAGGATTTTGTAAAAGAGACAGAGAGCAAGAGAGAGCTGGAAGCCCTCAGCAGCAAATCTTTCCCCAGCACTGCACAGACCTTTTTCAAAATCTGCAGTAACCTCATGGTATTTGATGGTATCAGTGGATTTTTTTTCACGAGTATTGTGAAAAATCAAATTGTATCATCTTTCACTGATCCAGCAGAATTAGGAAGAGTTTGAAGTAGTTCCTCGTGGTCTTTCTCACCTAAACCAGAAGTCTTAGCATCTGATCTGCAGAATCCCAAGCATGAAACACTTAGAGGAGAAGGCTTTGAGGAGACCTTAGAGTAGCCTTCCAGTATCGGAAGGGAGCCTACAGGAAGGCTGGGGAGGGACTGTTTACAAGGTCCTATAATGCCAGGATGAGGGGCAATGGGTTTAAACTGGCAGAGGGGAGATTTAGACTGGATGTTAGGAGGAAGTTGTTTGCAGTGAGGGTGGTGAGACACTGGCACAGGTTGCCCAGGAAGGTTGTGGCTGCTCCCTCCCTGGAGGTATTCAAGGCCAGGTTGGACAAGGACTTGAGTGAGCTGTAGTAGTAGGAGGTGTCCCTGCCTATGGCAGTGTGTTGGAACTAGATGATCCTTGAGGTCCCTTCCAACCTTACCATTCTATGATTCTATGATTCTATGATAAATGTGATGCTGAATACAGGCTCTGGGACTTCTAATTTAACTTTGCAGCCAGTAATCCAGTAATACCATTCTATGATTCTATGAAAACACAGTGGGAATGTTTCAGTTGTCCCATTTAAAGGAGGGCTGCCAAGTGTCATGTGATGCCACCTGTGTGAAAAGTTTACCAGGAAAGCAGACAATGAAATTGATGTCACTTTAATGAGTTCAGTGAGATAGTTATACCTTCTGGTGAGCATCCTGAAACACAAGGCTATGAGATACGGGGGTGACTGTAATTGTTTCTTCTGCAGAGATATGTCCATATTAAAATCATAAGCAGACACTATACTTATGTGGAGTTGATTCCTTTCACCCCCTTGGATGCCTGTGAGCCCAGAGTGTGAATGTATCCTGAGAACATACTTTGATGGTTTCTATTTCCAGGCAAATATCTTTGAAGGCAAGACTCAAACATTTGTTTGGTTGGTTATTTGGGTTGTAATTTAAAGTAATACTGCAAACTTGTTACAATTACTCATATAGAACAAGCATTTAGGTTTGGATCCAAGAAATATGTTGGAGCTCCCTGAACAATTTTCCAGTTATGTTTAGGGCACTGCAGGGCATACATGACAGATGTTAATTGTGGCAGAGAGCTCTGGTGAGTGGGGTCTGTTCTGAGGACCCTATGAGAATGGAGACTGCGTGACTCTGAACTCCAAACACTCAGAAGTCTTAGGCAGGGCCTCAGAAGTAGGAATAACCATCATGATTTAGTTAATTCGAAGGGTTAGGCAATAGGCTGGACTCGGTGATCCTAGAGGTCTTTTCCAACCTGGTTAATTCTGTGACTCTGATTTTTTTTTTAGTATTCAATAATGGCATATTTGTTTTAAGTTAGTACTTTGGAATCTGTAGGACATAAATGAGCCATGTTTTAATTTGCCTAGAATGGGGTTTTCAGGAGTTTGGGGTTGTGTGCAGCTGCAAAATTAATTGCACTGTTGCTCAAAATACTTGATTGCTCTTTCTCACTGGTAATCTGGTATGCAGTAAAGTAGAACTTTACTGGGTGGGTGGGTGGTTTTAGTGAGAGATGTCTTGAAGAGGAAAAGGGTTACCTAAAGGAAAAAGCTTTACCATCCTAATCTTTATATTTTGGTACTTAGTGTCTTCCCTGACAGTTGTTGCTGAAGAACAATAAAAATTCTGCTCTTTGAATAGAGTTTTTTTAAAGAAAAGGGAAAAAAAATCTTCAAAAGAGCACTTAGCACAAGGTGAAGAAGATGAGGAGCAGAGTTAAAATATAGTTGACTTCTGCACCTAACCTGTCTGAAGCAAATAATTTTTCCCTTGAGAGAATCTTTTAACCTTTAATTTTTCTGCCTGAAGTCAGGTATCATGAATAGCTCCTAGATAAAGCCCTAGTTGCTTTACTCATTGTATTTAGGCATTTTCAGAATTTATGTGGCATCCCAATCTTTCTGAGGCCATGTTTAAAACCTGTTCTGGTTATCAACTTAGCTCAAAAATAATGCTAAATGGGAGTTGAACTCTTTTAATATGCATTATGAGTTAGATTTGATGTATTTTTAGTTACCTTCTTTAAATTTAATATAGTCTAACTTAAGTCTTTGTCTTACAGGTCTGAGTACAGCCGTATGTCTTCTACCAGCAGTGAGTATAACTTTGCAAAATATTTTCTAAGTGGATTCCCATGTTTACTTTTTTCTATGGTTGCTTGTATTTATTACGAGTGTAAGGTCCTGCACCTGGGTAGGCACAATCCCAAGCACAAATCCAGGCTGGATGGTGAATGGCTGGAGAGCAGCCCTGAGGAAAAGGACCTGAGGGCCTGGGGTGATGAAAAACTCAACATGAGCCTGCAGTGTGTGCATGCAGCCCAGACAGCAACCGAGTGCTGGGCTGCATCTAGAGCAGTGTGGGCAGCAGGGCAAGGGAGGGGATTCTGCCCCTTTACTCTGCTCTCCTCAGACCCCATCTGGAGTACTGTGTGCAGTTCTGGAGCCCCCAGCATAGGAAGGACATGGAAGTGTTGGAGCAGGTCCAGAGGAGGGCCACGAAGATGCTCAGAGGGCTGCAGCAGCTCTGCTATGAGGGCAGGCTACAAGAATTGGGGCTCTGCAACCTGGAGAA
>VWYK01008270.1:5841-17365 GCA_013399775.1 Semnornis frantzii | reverse complement strand
GGAAGTGTTCAAGGCCAATTTGGATGGGGCCTTGAGTGAACTGTACTAGTGGGAGATGTCCCTGCCTATGGCAGGGGGTTGGAACTAGATGATCCTTGAGGTCCCTTCCAACCTTACCATTTTATGATTCTATGATTCTATGATTAACATCAACTTAGTGCCATGATGTTCACTTTGACGCAGCAACGCTCCTGTTCCTTTACTTCTTGGTTCCATGTCTAGCAACAGCATAGAAAATTAAACTTACTGGATGTCTGTGACCAAATTACAAGCTATGTGTAAAGTCATAAATATTGGAGCTCACATGGATTCAGGGCAAAATGAGAACAAAATCTGCTCTAGTAAGCGCCGAAGTCCTTCTAGATGTTTACAACAGCCAGCTGAATTTCAGGTTATCCAACTGATAAAAGATAAATTCTGGTGTCTGGATTATTCCTTCGTTTTCACCAAGGCAAAATGGCAATTTTTAAGGAGAGCATTTTCAGTCCTCTATCTTCCCACTCCAACCAATTACTTAGTTGTAAGACATACTGTATGTACAGTGCTTTGATTTGCAACAANCAGCCTTCCTGTAGGCTCCCTTCAGATACTGGAAGGCTACTCTAAGGTCTCCTCAAAGCCTTCTCTTCTCCAGGCTGCAGAGCCCCAGCTCTTGTAGCCTGTCCTCATAGCAGAGCTGCAGCAGCCCTCTGATCATCTTTGTGGCCCTCCTCTGGACCTGCTCCAATAGTTCCATGTCCTTCCTGTGCTGGGGGCTCCAGAACTGCACACAGTACTCCAGGTGGGTCCGTTTGGTCAGAATGCAAGTGTAACAGAAACAGCTATGCTGAAGAGTTTCAGTAAAATAGAAATGCTTTTGTGTTGGAGGCTGGCAGTTGTGCATGTATAATGCAGTTGAAGAAAAGATTATTAAGGAAAAGGTATTAGGAAAAGAAAGACAATTTGGCTGGTTTAATTTCCTTGGGGAAAATCTTCAGCAAGTAGTATCATTCATAGTATATAAAGCAGTCTAATCAATAATGCTCTTAGGCCCTCAGGTAATACAAAGCAAGCTGTTGTAAATTGGAAGGGAAAAAACTCTCCATTACTGACAGCTGCTTCATCTGAAGCTCTTGTTCTGATGAAGTGGAGTTTATCTAAACCAGAAGGATTACAAGCTAGTTTGGTTTCATGGGGGTCTTACGAGGTGACCGTACTGAGGCTCTGATTTCAGTGTTTAGCAAATGATTAATCATCTGAATTTCTGGATGAGCTCCAATGGACACCAGTTTTCCATAGACATGTCAAGAAAAGGAAAAGAAAGATTTAACAGGTGAGTTAGCTACAGCTGCCTATGTCACTTGCTGTGATGATAGTAGTAGAACAAACGGCAGGACTTTGCAGCAGTGCAGAAGTATACAGGAACCCTAAGAGCCCCCAAGGCAGAAGTCAAGTCTCATTAGTTGCTATATAGTGGTGGAAGGATCATTCTATACATGCATTATTTCTAGTAATTTTTTTTTCCCCTAAGTATATGGTAGCATTTATCTTGGGCAACATACCACTTCAGCAGTTCACAGCCTGCCTGGTGGGTTGCTTGTACCTTGGGTCTTGGCAGCATCCTGGTTCTTCTTTGCCTTTGTGTTCCAGTTTTGGGTACTCAAACAAACACTTTTTACTGGCAGCATTAATCTAAAATTTGTGGTTTGCTACAGCAAGTACTTTCAGAAAATATACCAAAGTTTGTAATTGTTTCTGCAAGAAAATGCAGCAGTTACCTGCTGTGTGGCCTCTGGCTGTTGTCAGAGTGCCACTTTGCCTTCTCTTACTGAGCAGAGTAAATAAGCCATGCAAACCTGCCTGCTTGGTGCTGGGTTTTGAGGTATTGTTGCTTTGAAAGCTTCAGCAGTGTCATTTCAAGGAAGAGAAGTGCTAAATTAGTGTTGACTTATTAATTTTTAGAATTTCCCACCCCTGGCATGAGTTGTGCTGTGTATAGCCACTTTTGCCTTTGTTCTTTAGTTGGAGGTGTGCTTTCTTCTGTTAGAATGTTTTGCCCATTTGTGTGCTCTTCATTCATCTAGAAAATGTATTAAGCTTCTTTTTGCTCATATTTTCAATTACCTTTTCAATTATAGTTTCCAATTACCATTAGGGGCCCCTAATCATATGCAAGAGGGAATAGTGTTAGGCACTTTACACACACAAAAAGGACATTTACTCAAAGTATGTAACACCAAAATATAAAGCCCATAGGTGGCATATGGATGCAGTCAGTTGGAATGACAAAGAAATAATTAATTAGTGTTGGTCATCACTATAAGCAACAGCCCCTGCACATAGACATTTTCATTACCTTCAAATTGCTTTGAGCTATGTGTTTTGAGAATGATTTTCAACCAGGGAGGGGGGAGCTTTGATGGGAGCTGCTTATTTCCTCCTCTGCATAATCTTTGTGTTTATGATAATGGCTCTTCAGAAAGACTCAAACCAGAAGTGGGCATTTTGAAGCAAGGCTTCTGTGATTTGTAACATTTGGAATACTCTATAGCTAGTCAGCTCTGGCACTGGTGTAACCAAACTGTCTTAGAAGTAATTGTGGGAGTGGGCTGTGTTTTTCCCCCTCTGACCTTTTTTCAGCTAGGCAGTCAGGAGGGAGCTGCCTGCATACATATTTGTCCTATTCCAGTTAAGTTGGTAAATGAAACATAAAACTGACTCCATGGGATAAGATGCATGTTTGTGGCAGATTTTCATATAATCATAGGATGGTAAGGTTGGAAGAGACCTCAAGGATCATCTAGTTCCAACCTCCTGACATAGGCAGGGACACCTCCCACTAGTACAGCTCACTCAACGCCTCCTGAAACCGGGCCTTCACCCCCTCCAGAGAGGGAGCAGCCACAACTTCCCTGGGCAACCTGTGCCAGTGCCTCACCACCCTCACTGGAATGAACTTCCTCCTAACATCCAGTCTAAATCTCCCCTCTGTCACTTTAAACCCATTGCCCCTCATCCTGTCATTGCAAGACCTTGTCAATAGTCCCTTCCCAGCCTTCCTGTAGGCCCCCTTCAGATACTGGAAGGCTACTCTAAGGTCTCCTTGAAGCCTTCTTTTCTCCAGGCTGAAGAGCCCCAGCTCTTGTAGTGATAAAGGAATCTAGTCTGTATGATGTGAAAGGTTTGGGTTCCCATGAAGCAGCACACTGCAGTGGGAAAATGGAAGTTCATGCTCCAGTGTTCAGAATCTTAACACAATATTGTGGGTCAGCTAAAAAAAAGTATGTCAAGTATTTACAGATTGAATACTTCCACTGAGTTTCCTGGATAGAAGATTCAAAATGTGGGTGGCCAGAGAATTAAAAATACCTGCCAGAGTTTGGAAGTGCACTTTCCAATGCACAAACTAGGGCCAAGATCCAAGTCTGCCTGAAAACTCTAATTGTCATAGACTCCTTGCTACCTCACATGCTTACCAGGTTTGCCTAACTCAGTTAAGTAACTCTTCATTAAATACCACATGGTGAGCCTGAGAGATTGTGATTCATCAGTGCACAATTAGGAGAGACATTTCAGGGAAACAGGTACTTACCTTATTCCTAAGCCCTGTTATGGGCTGGTTTTAGGAAGTCACTGGATTTCCAGCCAAGTCCACTGAAGAAGCCTGGAAAATCAGATGTTGTCTGATTCCAGGAATGAGGAAGGCAAGATCATCCTCCACAGGTGGTGGGCTGCTGTTCTCTCCATGCAGTCAGCAGTGGATGGAGGCGACTGAGCTGGACAGACAGGTAGCAGTCCTGTCTCTCCCTAAGACAAGGCAGCTTAAATTTCAGTGAAGCTGTACTTAAATGAGGCAGCTGGTACAGACAGGCTTGACGGCAGCCACTGCTCTCTGTCAGGTTGTCTTTCAAATGAAAAGATCCTGGCTTCTGGGTAGGGAGAGGAAGAACCAGTGAGCAAGTCCCTGCCCCTGGGTGGGAATGGTCCTACTATCAATACAAACTGGGGGATGAAGTGATAGAAGGCAGCCCTATGGAAAAGGACTTGAGGGCACTGGTGGACAAGAAGATGGACATGAGCTGACAGTGTGCGCTTGAAACCCAGAAGGCAAATTGCATCCTGGGCTGCATCAAAAGATGTGCTGCCAGGAGATCTCCAGAGAGCTGATTCTCACACTTTGCTCTGGTGAGACCTCACCTGGAGTACTGCATCCAGGTCCAAAACTCTCAATACAGGAAGGACATGGACCTGATGGAACAGGTCCAAAGGAAGGCCATGAGCATGATTGGGGGTTGGAGCACCTCTGCTACAAGGACAGGCTGATGGAGCTGGGGTTGTTCAGCCTGGAGAAGAGGAGGCTCCAGGGAGACCTAATAGCAACCTTCCAGTACCTGAAGGGAGCCTATAAGAAGGATGGAGAGGGACTGTTTGCAAAGGCCTGTGGTGATAGGACAAGGGGGAATGGTTTGAAATTAGAGAAGAGTAGATTTAGATTGGATGTTAGGAACAAGTTCTTTACCGTGAGGGGGGTGGAACACTGGAACAGGTTGCCCAGGGAGGTGGTTGAGGCCTCATCCCTGGAGACCTTCAAGGTGAGGCTTGACAGGGCTCTGTGCAACCTGATGTAGTTGAGGATGCCCCTCCTTGCTGCAGAGGCGGTTGGACTGGATGACCTCTAGAGGTCCCTTCCAACCCAGACCGTTCTATGAATCTATGACAAGACTGCCATTCTACTTTGCAGGACTTTTCTTTTTTCTCCATTCAGCAATATTGCATCAGCAAAAAAATAAAAATAATACATAGAGAAAGATTCATCCAAACCTAAATCATAAAAAATCAGGACACTTTCAGCTCCTAGCTTTAGAACATCAAGTGTGACAGGCCTACAGTGTCTGGGCTGACTGTTGCTTACTTTAACCTCTCATTGGTGGCTAATATGACCTAACAGAGGAGTAAATAGTTTAGAATTATAAAATACTCTTTCAATCCTGGTAGTAACTAACCTCTTAGCAATGTTAGTGCTTTGCTAACTCAGAGATAACTAATCCTCGTCTGTCATAGGACAGAAAAAAATGTAATAGCTGTGACAACTGTGGAGCTTATTTTCAAATAGATGCTTCAGCATTTTGATATTTTCTGTGGGATTAACTAGTAACACAGGAAGCCTAATACATATGCAGAGCTTTCATTTGCTTCTGTGACAGCTTGCCAGAGGCAGATTCAACTGTGTCATGAGAAATGGTGTCATTTCCCTCTTTTCCTTGTCAGTTGAAGCAAAAAGACTTGTTAGTAACACAGGAACAATTTGCAATTTATCATCAGTTCAGGGGATGTTTCTCTTAGCTCCTTGCCTCATATTTCTGCTTCTTACCAAAACAAAGCATGTTGCCATTTTAAAAGTACAGAAGCCATGTAATGAAAGGTGTAAAAGTGTGGCAGCAAAAGCACAACAGTTACTGAACCTCAAAAAAAAAAAAAAAATCATGTGCTCTGCTATATGTATAACCCTAGTTCCTAATAGTGGCTTTGTGTTGTGCTTTGGTGGTCTTCTGAGGCTGGCTCTGCAAGCATCTGGTGCTGATGGGCACAGGGAGCGGTGTCTGCAGAATACTAATGCTGAGGCAGGCTCCCAAAAGGCTCCACTTTTCAAAAGTGCTTTAGCCATTCAGTGTCCATGCACCATGCTGAGCAACAGGAGGGCAGGAAAGCCATGCTCGGGGATTTTTATTTTTCTTTCAGTGCAGAGCAAGAAGCCAGCAGGAAGGATGGCTCTTTGCTTCACATTGTTGTTCCCGGGCTTCTTTCAGAGCTGCAGTCATTTATATGCATAACTATCAAGCCTGTCACTTGTTGCAGGCTTTGATAGCATTTGTGTAACAAAGGAAATGAAGGGAGAAAATCCTCTATTCCAGTCTTAGAAAACTAATGACTGTGTAGCTATGGCGATTGTTTTATTTCTGGCTTTATTAGATCACTGTCCCCTGCAATTTGCTTCCTTCCTGTTCAACTGCTCCATGTAAAAGACTGTGAGAGGACTTTTCCACCCCCTCCACTTCTGTCTTTCTCCTACACTGTAACTATTCACAGGGAATGTCTCAAAGAATTACCTACCAGCAGCAATTGCCACAGCAAAGCCTCTTGCCGTATACTGACACAGGTTTTTTTTTTCTTCTTCCATTAAGCATCTGACAAAGTCACTACGCATCACCCATTTCATGCAGAGACACAATAACTCTGCTGTAATTGTGGTTTTTATTATTTACTTGATTTATCTGTATCTCCCCTAGGCAAAATGCACACTTGCTATTTGCTCTGTGTGCCATATCTTTCTGCAGCTTCTAAAAGGAGGCTGCTGGTATGTTTACTGGTCAGCCCTGGAAAGCTATGCAGTGGCATCTAGCTTTTCTCTGGGTCTTGCAGCTATTCAATATTGAAAGACAACTAAAATTCACTACTTGTAGAATACAAGTTCCTGAACTATCACAGGAATGTTATTTTGATGCCAGCAAGGAGGAGGGAAAAGTTTGTGCTGATTGCCAATAGGAGGAGAAACAGCCTGTGAAACAATCCCTCCGTTAAATGGGTCTGCACAATGAAAAGCTTGGGAAGCCTTTCAGAGGCTTCATTCATTTAGGCTTTGTGCCCAGGCTCAGGGTCTTGGACATGGAGGTGCTTTCAGAGCACCACACAACAGGAATCATTTCAGGAAAAATACCCAGATTACCTGGATAGTTTATTTAACTGTCTTGGATCTTCATTCGCATGCATCTCCAGCAAAACAGAAATCACAGTTTCTCCCCTGCCCTCCAGCCAGCTGCTGCTCTGCTTTTGAGCTATCAAGGAGGTTTTGAGCTCAACAATAGTTGAAGCCCCTCTGAACATTCTCTAGGCTAACTAAAAAAATTTTTTTTTTCTCTGTGCAAGTGTAATTTTTTTATTTCCTGCTTTTACCAATCTTCCCTTATCTTATAAAAACTTTCAAGCACTAATATTATAGTCTTGATGGTCTGAAGATATAAACAGTGCAGGATTTGTAGGGACAAGTAATATCTTTTCCTGAAGAAGGACTTGTGTGCCTGAAGGCTTGTCTGTTTTTTCCCAACTGTATCAGTTGGTTTAATAAGAGATATTACACCTCCTTAGAAACTTTGCCTTACTTATTAAAACAGTTGCCTCCAGGACACAGAACATTCTTAAATGGGTGGAAAACTCAAGCATCAAGGTGATAAGAGTGGAGCTCAGTTGTGTGATTTGCATGCCCTGAGCCAATCAGCACAAATTAAAATGAGGTGGGATGAACACTGTCCTGATTGTTCTGCATGTTATTAGCATCCTTTTCACCCCCACTTCACTTCTGTATTTTTGTATTTTCTACTTCTCAGATGTGTTTTTGTATTTTCTGCTTTTCAGCTCTGTTCTATCACAGAGAGGCACACTGAGTAGCATCATTTGGATGCTGTCTCAGTAGAAACATCAATTCTTATGGTATGCTTGATGAAACTTCTCTGTCTTATGATCTTTTTTCTTGGTTGCTATATCTCTGTACATTATTTTTAGTTTACATACAAGTGAGCTTGAAAGAGATGCCCAGTATGACTGACTAGACTGCTTCTCCTCTAAGGATTACCTAAATGTTGACAACTTGGTTACAAAACTTAAAGGCTGTTTTTCTTTTTATATTCCCAGGTGAGCTTTCTGTGGAAGGCATACAAGACCCATTCCTTGTCAGCGTACATATAATCGCAGACCCAGGTGAATCCAAGACGCTTCAGCAAGCCATCGACCAACTCCTAGCCTGGATCCATCCAGACCTGCAGCTGTTTCGAGTCTCAGAAAGACGAGTGCCCAAGAAGCGCAAGAAGCCATGTAAGGCTGGCGCTTCTCAGCCAGCCCTCGCCATCATTATGTTTCTCCAGGAGGAGTATGGGGAGGAACCCATCTTGCAGCTCCACAAAACCTTTCAGCGGCCGCCTTGGCATTACCACCACACGGAGAGAGTGCATGGGAAGTTCCTCCCTTACATGCCGTGCAGCCAGGACTTTTACACTTTGGCTCCAGAGACTCCTCTGTGGGCCATCCGCCCGGTGCACTACGGGAAAGAAATCATCCGCTTCACTATATACTGCAGGGGCGAAAACTTTGCTGACATTTTGAAATTGTATGAGTTAATACTGAAGAGGCCAGTATGCCAGAAAAAAGCAGACTTCTGTGTTTTTCCTGTCTACTCTAACATGGAAGTAGACATCCAGTTTTCTTTAAAAAAACTTCCCAAGGGCCAAGTGCCAGTGCCGACAGAGTCAGCGGTGCTGGAGTTCAGAGTGAAAGATGTGGGACAGCTTGTGCCTCTTCTGCCCAACCCTTGCAGCCCCATCAGTGAAGGCAGGTGGCAGACAGAAGACCATGATGGAAATAGGATCCTTCTGCAGGTAAGTTCAGTACAGAGGGAAAGAGAAATGTATTTGTTGGTTTTGTGCAGGAAAGCTTAACTTGCAGTGACAGCCAGAAGAGGAGGCTTTGAGTTTTTTTCTAGGAGAAAAAGCTAGGGCAGTACCACTGAAGAAAGAACTTGAGACTCCTTGCTGTGTGTAACCAATCAGGAAAGCACTGGATGATACTACTCAGACATCAGTCAACCTCAGTTTATGCAAAGAGTGATGTGAGATGAGGTAGCTGTTTTTCTAAAAGAGTGAGGAGAGAGGGAATTATGAGCCCAAGTGGAGAAATGATGGCTGATGGATGTAGTTTTCTAAGAAATACGGGCACAGAACTGACAGGGGTTTATAAAATAGCTCTCAGTTACTAGATTTTTATGGAGGACTAGCAGTATTCCTGATGGTACTCATTATTTTCTGCTGTTACTGGGTGACAAACTGCATCTTTCTTTTGCACAGTAATTATCAGGATGGAAAGAGAGGTGGTGAAGGAAAAGAAATACACCCTGAAGAGCAGCCTAAAAGAGACATTCCCACAGAGTCTCTTTTTGAATTAATCTCAAGTGCCCATAACTGAGTCTTAAAAGAGAGTTTATTTGTTAGGACATGTGCATGCACCATTTCTGGGCAGTGTATCAGCATGCTCTGCTTCTTCCAAGGAAGATAAAGGGTATAACAAGCAGCAAGGTTTTAGTAGCTGCCTTCCCTGCAGAGGGGCTATCTGTGACAGTCCAAGGCCAGGTTAATGTGCATTCCTGCGCCGCTATGGAATTCACTTCTGCTTAGCATTCCAATCAAGGAGCACAAACCCTCATCTTTGGAACACAGCTGTTCAGATTTTGAAGAAGGATAATTTTTAGAGTGAACTGTGTTCATGATGCTTGTCAAATTGTCCAACCTTGTTTCTGTGGAAAAGGCATTGTGGGTCCCATCCTTCCATTGTACAGACCTCAAAATGTGCAAAGAGGTGTGTACATGGCTCTGCAGCACAGTGCCTCTGGGTTTGCAGCTCCTGGGACTGAAAGTCCAGGTACACAGCTGGACATGAGTCAGCAGTGCACACTTGAAGCCCGGAAGGCAAATCATATCCTGGACTGCATTAAAATAAGCACAGTCAGCAGGTTGAGAGAGGTGATTCTGCCACTCTGCTCTGGTGACACCTCACCTGGAGTACTGCATCTAGCTCTGGGGCCTCACCACAAGGACATGGACCTGATTGAGAGAGTCCAGAGGAGTGCCATAAGAATGATCAGAGGGCTGGAGCACCTCTCAACACACACACAGAGGCTGGGAGAGTTGAATTTGTTCAGCCTGGAGAAGAGAAGACTCTGGGGAGATCTTATAGCAGCCTTCCAATGCCAAAAGGGGCCTACAAGAAAGATAAGAAAGGACTATTTTAAAAGGTGTGTAACACTAGGACAAGGGCTTTTAAAATAGAGATGTGTAGATTTAGAGTGGACATTAGATGGGACAGCAATGTGCCCTTGTGGGCCAAGAGGACCAATGGCATCCTGTGGTGCATCAAGAACAGCATGTCCAGAAGATCTAGGGAGGTTCTTCTCCCCCTCTGCTCTGCCCTGGTGAGCCCACACCTGGAATACTGTGTCCAGTTTTGGGCTCCTCAGTTCAAGAGAGACAGGTATCTGCTAGAGAGAGTCAAACAGAGAGCCATGAGGATGGTTAGGGGACTTAAGCATATCCCCTATGAAGAGAGGCTGAGTGCCCTGAGGCTGTTAAGTCTGGAGAAGACTGAGAGGAGATCTCATCAATGTCTATAAATACCTGAGCGGCGGGTGTCAAGTGGATGGGGCTGATCTCTTGTTGGTGGTGTGCAGTAGTAAGACAATGAGCAATGGCTGCAAACTTGAACATAGGTTTCGCCCAAACATGAAGAGAAACTTCTTTACAGTGAGGGTGACAGAGCACTGCAACAGGCTGCCCAGAAAGGTTGTGGAGTCTTCTTATCCGGAGACTTTCAAAACTCACCTGGATGTGTTCCTGTGTGGACTACCCTAGGTGATCCTGGTTTTGGCAGAGGAGTTGGACTTGATTATCTCTAGAGGTCCCTTCCAACATCTAACATTCTGTGGTTCTGATTCTGTGATTAGGAACAAGCTGTTTACTATGATGGTGGTGGAACTGGAACCAAATTGCCTAGGGAGGTGGTGGAGGCCCAGTTCTGGAGACATTCAGGCTTGATGGGGCTCTTAGCAAGCTGATCTAATTGGGGATGTCCCTCCTTACTGCAGGGTATTTGACTAGATGACTTCTAGAGGTTCTTTCCAACTCAGTGCATTCTGTCATTCTATGGTACACAGGGCATCTGTGCTCTAGTGAGTCGCATTGCCGATGATGGTGAAACTTTTCAATGCCACTTTGAAGATGCCACCCACAGACACCACAGGCCAAAGCTGAAGAGGGCTCAGGATGCCATTCAGCTTCCTTGCCTCTCTGCCAAGGCAGTCACCAGTTTGTTAGGCATGCTCTTTGCACTGAATGCCTATCCATGTTAGTCTGAGATAACTTCTAAACTTAACCTTACAAGAGCCACTACAGAACTTCAACACAGCAGCTGTACTCACCTATGTCTCCTTTTCCTTGTTCTTTTTCAGGAGTGTTGAGGTTTTTAAAGAGCAGACAGAATACAAGTTTACTCCCCCATAAGAGTGAAGTAAAACCCTCTTGAATCAGACAGAAATACAGAATTATATTATAAAAAAAAAAAAAACAAACAAACCACTGAGAAATACAGAGCATATAAATCCTTAACCCCTAATACATACAGAGAATACATGAAAATCCCCTAAAATTTCCCCCAACCCACCTAAACTACAACCTCCAATGCTCCTCTTCTCACCCTTCTCACCCCCCAGTGCCTCTGCAGCCCTTAGGCTTAAGCAGATCTCTGCAGCCAGGAACAGACCCACTCCCTACATGTTTACCAGATAAGGGGCTCCTGGAGACAGCAGGCAGGAGGGAGGAAAGGAGAAGGAGTTGTCCCAGCTGCCACCTTACAGAAATAACAGAATTATGAGATTGAATAACAATGTTACAATTTCCTGGATCCATCTCCTGGACTATCTAGTCCCTGAAGGATTTTTCAACTCTATGGT
>VWYK01008267.1:0-18204 GCA_013399775.1 Semnornis frantzii | reverse complement strand
TTGTTATACAGCATCTTTCCAGTTCCAAATAAAGAAATAACATGTTAATTTGTCTGCTGTCAATTGAATTCCCATCGTTCTGATATCGCAAATCCTATGACAAAGGGGAAAGCACTCTACAAGATTTTTTCAAAAATGAAACACAGCTTCCATTTTGCATAAATCATCATCTGTAGTTCTGAGACTGATTCAAATAAAAAACTCCCTGTAAGGTTTAGCAGACTGTAGTTCAAAACTTGGAACTGCCTAGATGCTTGCTCTCTCCATAGAAATTCTGCAGCTTGTAGCAGTGGTCTTTCAAGTGGGGTGTGCATAAAAGAAAAAAAAAAATTACAGCTTCAGTAGTGTATATATATAAATTTAAAATAAATATTTAATTTTTTTTTTACCACTAGGGTTGCATAACCAAACAAGTGCATAGCATGACTAAAGAAGAGAAATATATTTCAGTACTTCCAAAGGAACTAATAATTTCTGATATTCAACTCGGGGTATAAATTCCAGTCCATCTGGGGAACAAAGGCAAGAAAGAAGAAAGGGTAGTAAAGGTGTCAAAAGCATTCTTGAGTATAAACTTTTAGGCCCACTGTGTTCACTTTCTACCTGTCAACAGTTTTCACTGATGTCAGCAAAATTCAATTTTCACCCTGATGTTTGACTACAGAATGCTAAGATGCTTGTGGATTTTCAGCAGGGTGAAGATCTTACTGAAATTAAACACCGTAGTTTAATAAAGCCTTTAATCAACTCATAAAGTATTTACAACCTAAAAAGTTTCAAGACAAAAAATTATTTATAACAAAAGTTTAGAATAAGCTGTAACTAGCTTTCCTTAATTTAAATTCATTATCTACAGCTCAACAGATGCTAAAGTAAAATCCTTCCTGATAGCTTAAACAACAAGGTTTTTCAGGTTAGTTGCTGAATTTGGCACAGCATGCTCTGACCTGAACCAGCATTTTTCCTTCCATCCATCCAAAAGGCCTTAGTAATACATCAGAATGATAAAAAGTGTGCAGAGATTAGTCATGACATCGGTATTATAGTTGCTGAACCTTGTATCTTTTGTGTCAGAGACTTCCTGGTTTCCTCTTTTATTTTACTAGCATTGCTGGTAATATATATTAATATAAATATGAATTGACACAAACATAAACAAAGAGAGTTCTGTATACTAAAAGCTGTTCCATCAATTTTTATGTTTTTTATTTTTTAAATGTCACTTTATCTTTTCGTGTATTTTGCAGGACAATGTCATATGAAAATGTATGTAGCGCACTGACTGAAACACCTAGACACAGCTGAGACTTACTCCTACTTACAACAAGGGCACTCTGCATCCCAATAGCAGAGCAGATAAACTGAAAAAAACACACTACAGTTTAAATAGAAGTTACAGGCTTAGTGAAAAAAAAAAAAATACAAGCTATAGCCTTTGTGTTATGAAGGTTCTGCATTACCATCAGGTTATGAGTGTTTAACAGCTTGTTCCCTAATCTAGTAACATTGTCACTAAGCCACCATTAGGACATCCTCAAGCTACTACACTATATGTAAAATAGTTTCAGTGAAGTGAGTAAATATGTCTGTTCTCCAATTTATAGCTAATGTTGAATTGCAGTTCCACTGCAGTTAGTTAATAATTGCAAAGTGAGAGGTAAATCATGTTTCCTGTTCTTTATGCTCCAGCATGGGATTTCAAATACAACACAAGCATAGCTCAGAGTGCATTTCAGAGGTCTTTCAACCTTAGTAGTACTCAAATATTTTCTCATTAAATATTCTTATTTCAGCTGACGCTGAGAAAATAATTTTATCTATCTGTTGTGTTCTTATTTAATAAAGCTTAAAGCAACAAAGTACTAAAGGAAAGGAGATACTGTTCTAGATATTCTGATGCAAGTAATTTATTTCATAAAAATGATTCTTTTACGAGTTATGTATGATACAGGACAGAATTAAACAATTTTACTAAAAGGCTCTAAATTATAAAGATGTACCTTAATTTAATGGACCTTCTAAAAATTCACATGCTGTAAGAATGCCTATTAGGTAACAAAGCCTGAAAATTTTGACAAAGTCTCTCAGATGACAGCCTACTCAGTTACAGATATACTGGAAATTTTTTTTTTTAAATCCTTTTTTTTAAACATCGTTAAAGAAAGTGTTCTTGACAATTTAATCAGAAAAAATTTTGATAAGCTACTTGAAACAGTAAATATGAGGGGCTGCATGGATATGGCAAACCCAAAAAAGTTACTAAGCAAAGGGATGCAGTGAGGAGAAGGGAAGAATTGGAGATATTGGCTGTCTGCAACACCAAAAAAGTTACCAAAATGGGAATCAAGTTATGAAACAGAAGTATGAAAATATGAAACAAGAAGCTACTTTGTTGCAAAGGCTGGGTAACTGGATATGACATAAGCACACAGGAGCATTTGAAGATTGATTTCAAGAGAGAAACAAGTGATAAAACTGAAACCTTTATTCAGGGCAAGAAAAAGAGTGCAAGCACATATATTAGATATGTGCCATGCATCCAGGCTTATGTATTAACATACATATGAGAAAGTTGCTCAAAACATAGACATAGAATACACAGATCAAAATACAAATGCTGAAAGAAAGTGAAAGGTTTTTATTTATTTATCTTTGCAGGAAGAAACATACATTTTCACAGAAATATACAAAATCACACTAAGTACCTAGTAATCAGTGAATCACTTATCTTAAGAGGTGCTACTTACATAGTAATATTTCAGAAATTAATAGGGAGGCATGGGAAATAATGTTCCCTTCTGCAAATGGAACAGATGCACTGTAAGAGCTGGTAATCATTTTGCCATGAAAACTTCAGCTAGCTTAGTTCCTCTACCTGATGAAAATGGAAGGTGTGTATTCCCAAAATTATTGTCCCCAACCCACTGTTTTGAGGTTCTTTTAAACCCAAATAATATTTCAGTGAAGACTTCTGTCTGCTCTTGACCATAAGTCGAATACTTCATATTGTGAGTCGTGGCCAACATACCATCCCGTACACAGAAATGGCCACATTGCTGGGAAGCACCTGTGCTGGGATCTTCTTGTTCCTATTGCTTTCCTCAAGGACTGAAGCATCCCGTCTACCCGGCCAGGTTATGGTATAAGATACACATTGTATCATCATGGCAGGACAACACTCCCCAACAGGCGCATAAGAAATACCACAGGAGGAAAATGTGCAACTTTAACATCAAGCCATGCGTTCAGTTTAAACAAAGTTAAACAAAAGTCAACAACAACACCCCCCCCACACACACACACATCTTATCCACTGAAACCACTTTTAATTAAGCATGCGCTCGAGCGAGTAAGTTACTTGCATGCACAGGACTTTGGGCAAGCAGCTATGTCCAGATAGGGCCAGTAATGACGAGGCCACACAGACTACGCCATGGGCGGCACTGGGCCGAGCGGACCCCCCAGCCCAACCTCGTCCGCCTTAACGGCCGCCCGGGCCCGAGCAACACCGGGCGAACGGCCAAGAAACCCTGGGACAAGGCGGCAGAGGGGTCGACTGAGCTTCCTGCCTGGGAGCGGCAGCAGCAGTAGCCTCGGCCAGGCGCCCAGATGCGTCCCCTGGCCCAGACCCCAGCCCCTCGCCTGCGTCCTCCCTCCTTCCCGCGCAGGGCTCTTACTCTTTGGCGAAGGTGCCCAGCAGCCCGGAGCTGTTACGGCTACCGAACCGCTTGCTCGCCTTAGAAGCCATGGCCTCGGCTCCCGCCGCGTCCGTCGCGTTGCCAGGCGACCCGGCCCGCAAGCGGTGGAGGCTCCAACGCCGCCCTGCGGCCAGCCGGTCCCCGAATGAATCCTGGCCCCGGCGGGAGGGAGGGCCGTCAGAAGTCATCCCCGGCAGGTGCCACCCGCCGTACAGGCCGCCGAAGGCGCGAGCTGGGGCGACAGGAGCCCTTTGCTGAGAAATGCCTGGCTTTGAAAGTGATGAAATACTGCTTTCTGAGCTCGTGCAGCAGCTCCGAGGATCCTTCCGAAGATACTAAATGGGAAAAAAAAAATCTAAAGATACTTAAAAATGCATTTCAGTTACAAACATTTTAATTGCATCGGGTTTCCATTGAATAGGTGAAGAGTGAAAGTATTTGAAATAGTGTCTTTATTACACCAGTACATACAAACCATGTGAGAGGGAAGCAAAAAAGAGTTAGTTCTGCAACGAGAGAATTTAGAACTGAAATGTGCAAGTATTTTCTCATTTCAAAGTGAGTCAACTAAGTAATTCCTGATATGATACCTAGGATTACCAGAGTGAAAGGAGTTCCACCAAGGTTTTTGAAATACGAAAATAAATGTCAAACTGTACAGGGGGTAAGTAGTTCAAAAGACAAAAGGGAAAATATGCAGATCTTGCTACATCTAGAGGCTTCTTTTAGACAAATGCCAGATCTTGATTTATATCAAGATGACAGAACACCAGACATACTTTGAAATTTCAAAGTAATGATTCTTCCACATCTTTGCGTTTCCTTCAGCATTATGTCCAACTGCATCCATTTCAAATAAGCTACCTTAGGACGTTTCTCACTTGAGAACCAAGTAAGCATTTCAAGTTTACTTATTTATTTTCAAACTGGACAGCTGGTCTCTTTTCAGGCAATTATGCTATTAAATACTGATCAGAGTATACAGATTAATAATGTAGAGACAGAGAGGAGTTAAAAACAGATGGCTACTGCTTCAGTACCAGTGCAGGGCCACTAACCTCCACACCTTGATGAATGCTGATGCAAACTTACAGAATGAGGATGGAACTTGGAGGACTGAGTTTGTGCCCCAGAACATGGATAAAACCATCTCAGGCAATTTGTGACTTCTCTCTGCTCCTCTGAATCCCTATTATTTATCTGTACTTGTTGGGCAGGGAAAGTACTATGGAACAGTATCAAACAAGCGTGTAAGAAGTACTAAATTTTTCATAGTAAGAAAATTCTTTCCTGATCTCACTGCAGATCATCAGTGCATCAGATCTGCAGCATCCTTTGCAGTGAGGTAGGCTGCCCAGAGAAGCAGTAGATATTTAAAACACGTGTAGACATGATGCTTAGAGACATGGTTTAGTGGTGGAGTCAGCAGGGTTAGGTTAACAGTTGGACCCTGTAATCTTCAAGGTAATATCCAGCTCAAACAATGGTGTGACCCCAGTGAATATAATCCTGGCACTAAAATTATGTGAAAGACAACAGAGAAGTAACTGAAATTTGAGTACAACTGTCTGTAAACATCTTTGGTGGTAAAGGAAGAACAGAAATCATACAATAAGCTTGTTTTTCGCTAAGAGCAATGGCATTAAAAGTCTGTATCTAGGTGGTTTGTGAAGAGGAAGAAAGGGGGAAAGGAGGATGGGAGGGAAGTGAAAAAGGTAGGGAAGGAAGGAGGGAAAAAAGGAGAGAGTTAAAAAAAAAGAAAAAAAGAAGACTTTCCCATTCCACATCCATCAAGTTACATCTCTGTTTATGCAAGAATTTAATTTAGAATTCCACAATCTAACAACAATGACAAGGGCAACTTGTTTGGAAATAAAATTTAATCTGAATCCTAAAAAAAAAAAAAAGCTAATTTCTAGCTGGCAAAGAACATCTAACAGATACTCCCCGAGGGAAAAGTTGTTTGTGCAGAGGCAACCTTACAGTTGGAAAATGTGCAATAAAAATACAGACAATAAAATAAGAATGGTATATGTTAGGCAGTGATGAGCAATGGATGGGTGGCAAGCTGGTTACCTTTTCCTAAGAAACCACTCAAAACAGTACCCCCCCCCGCTTTACACCATTACATCATAACTGCTATTGCACAAACAAGTTGAAGAAAAATAAGTCCTCAGTATTCTGCACTAGTTTTGTAGCTACAAACACCAGTTGGAAAGAGCAGAAAAAGAGCAACTATGAACAGGAACACTACGAAAGCCCTTCTCAGAGGTCTTGGAGCTCAAATTTAACTCCATTTTACAGAAGGCAGAAGGATTCCAGAACATGATAGAGGGGTTTTTGCTTTAAGAGAAGGCCTAGGAGGGTGGTAGTACTAGGACTGTGTAGAGATACATGATGGGGGCACTTAGATTCTTCTCAGAGGTGCCTAGTTGATAGGACTGAAGACAATGAAAATTTAAATACAGGAATTGTAAAAAAAATAAATATTTATTTTTATTATTATTACAGTGAGAGTGGCCAAACATTGGAACAATGTTTTCCAATGATGCAGTGAAGTCTTCATAAAACTGTATATAACCATGAAAAAAAGTCCTGCTCAAGCTCTTAGTATTTGCACAGTTGTTTATCCCACACATTCTCATTCTTCTCTCCAGGTGAAGTTGCTATGTTGTGTCACGTGTGTGTGTGTCTCCACTTCTTAAAGGTTAGCACAGAAGGCTGAAGGGCCCAGCATGTTATCACATTGCTGATAGACATAGTGTTGGCCCAGCAGTGGCTCTGGCTTGAAGCCAGAGGGTATTGGCTTTACAGGACACAGGGGAAGCTCCTAGAAGGTATCCATTGATGGAAACATGCCAGGGAAGACATTTACTGAGCAGTGATTCAGATTTTTTTTATTCTCAAAACTGCTTTTAAAATATACTGACATACTTCGTATTGCAAGAGATGGCAAACTAAAATATGATAAAGCCTCTGCTTATATGATCAAGATGAATTCTCTTTACTGTAGATCCTGTACATGTAAAAAATTATATCTGACCCTTTTAATTCATTTAGTAATCTGAAGTAAAACTGGATCTGTCTAAAGTCCATGTGTCTTTCTAGATCAAAGTCTTTGGGTTAAGTAGGGCAGGGCATTGAAACAACTTTTCCAGGGCCAAAAGCCTAAGCATCCTGATATGACCTTGCTTGGAGAACAATGTTGGCTTCCTAAGAAAGTTTTCATCTGAATTCTATTATGATCCTAAGATAAACACAATTTTATGCCAACCCTTGCTGTGGTGACTCAAAATAAGCCTTTAACACAGCAGCTACCAGAAGACAAAATTGGTTTGAAATGTCAACAGAAAGCACTTGTGAATAGGATAGGGCACGTGACTCAAAGATTAACTTTCTCTAAAGCATACACCAACAACATACAAAAGATGCCGAAATATATTTATTTGTCTCTTAAAAAGTATGTTACTCTTCAGAAAAAAAAGGACAGTCTAGGAAATCTCAATACAGATTAAAGTTTATCCAATCCAGCACACTTCATACCATCAGATCGAGCAAGATACAACTTCTGAAGTCAGTGGCAACGAGGTACTAGAAGAAACCCTTAAAATAATGATGAGCTTTGAGTCTCTCAGTCAAGCAGAGCCAGAGTTCAGAATGTATTTGAGAACCATGAAATTTCTCTTATCCTTCTGACCATCATTTGCTACCAAAAATACATAGGAGCTATAACAAGGAAACACAAGCATCTCAGTACACAGAGTTACAAACCAGTAACCCAGTTAGTAGTAGTTAGAGTAGTACAGCACTGTTGTAAAGCTGAAAAAAAGATAAGACAGGGGTTGAGGGGGAGGGGGCGGGTGGAGGTGGCGGGGTTGATAGGCTAGGGAGAACCAGATAAGCGATTTCCTTCAAGACCTCTCTCCTTGACAGGATTCAGAGAGATCTTACAATAGAAGGAAAAAGCTGCATATTTATTATCACGGGACAGCAAGATATTTACTTTTTGCTCTTTTGGTAAAGTCTTCAGTGTTAGTGCACGAAAGAAGTGTTACTGAATGCATATGTGAGTGAGGCTACCATAACTATGTGCCATCAGCACAACTGCATCCATTAATGTATTTCATATGTACAGTATTAACTGAAAATATTCTGCCTTAAACATGAATGCTAGAAATGCATTTTTATTAGTATCTCTATAACCATGTCATTCCCCTGTTAAGTACAACCCTTTAACCATCCTGTTCTTACTCAGTGGTTAAATCCATTCATTTAACTCAGTCCTAATGAGCACACAAAGATATCTCCTATCCGCCACTGGACCCTTCAGGATTTCTGCAATGTCTTGATCAATGAGAACCAGCAACAAGACAGATCCTCATGGTAGGGGGATAATAAATAGAGAAAAGTGTGTGGGTGAGCAAACTAAAGTGGGACATTACAGGTGACAAAGAGTTTAAAGGTGCCAGTGTCTGTTCAGCTAAAACTATGATGACCAAGTTGTATTTGGAATGTAATGTATGTCCTAAAGGCAAACTAGACACTGAACATTGTCTTTGTTCCTTTTCAGGAGTGTAAACCTACCTTATGTTCTCAAGTAAGAAGACACTAATCAGATTTAAATTTAGCCACTCACAGAAGTAGTGATAACTCATAAGATGCTCAGTTTCATGATAAACAAGAATATGTAAACAGCCACAAGAATCACCTATTCAGATAATACCAGACACCCGATATGGATTGTCACAACACAGCACCATAGCAGCAGTTTAAGGAACAGTCTTGCTGCTCATTCCATTACATTTACTCAACAATGGTAGCATTAGCAGCACTGTGATTTACTTTCTGCTTTCAATGGGTCTAGATCTAATTTTGGTTTCCCCACATCATTCTCCTCATTAGGAAAGGTTTTGTAGTTGGCAAGTATGTTTTCCACCAAGAATCGAGCAGCTTCATCTATGTTGATGTTGTCCTAAAAAAAAAATATATATATTGAAAGAAGTCAGTGATATTTTTAAATTAGTCACACATTCCTACTAGAAGGTGGACAAACAAAAATGCATCTACAGTCTCCTCAACATAAGTAATTTACATGAATCAAGTAATTCTTCATAAACTTGCTTTTTGAGAAAAGTTACCAGTTTAAGACACAGTTACTCATGCATATTACAAACAGGATACTCTAATCTAGTAGGGTGTCAGAGGATAAATGTCACCTGCAGTTGGAAGACTCAAAAATGACATTCATTTTTGCATCTGGAAAGATAACATATTGTTAATAGAGTTCTACTTTTTTGAGCCTTTTTTCTGCCTTTGCTGCAATTTGGATGCACTTATATTTGTAAAAGGAGCTTTTCTATCAGCCTCAAAACTCCAGTTAAGAGTGCCTCTTCTAAGCATTCTACATTTTCTTGTGCATTCTTTGAAAAGTACTTCCGCATACATTCTGAAGAACATGTGTATGCAGGATATTCTGCTGAAATACATCTCGAGGTATCATACTTGCTGAGGGGTCAACAGAGTCAACGGCAAGGGGCCTCTGGCCACAACTCTGACTTGGCTGGGCCACCCATTAGCTCACCACAGGGCTGCCATAATTGGAATCACTCAACTTTGTTTCCAGAGGAAATACCACCTTAGTACACTCTTCTGTATTTGCAGATTGAAATGCTACACAAGTGAGGTTAGATTATGAGAACATTTGACCCATCGCTATCTCAACTCACAGACTCATGGATGTCAGCCACAAACTGCTTTTGGTAGTTGGCAGATAGGCACTTTTTCCTGCCTAAAGGCAAGGAAGATTCTTCTAATTTTAGTCTAAGGAAGTTTGTAAAACATTTCTATGAACATTTATACTCTCTGCAGTTGTTCTGCTTTCAACATTATCTTTAATCTACAGGGATAAGGACCAATATTACTGATAACTAGACTGAAGATTCAAGTATCAGTTTCACCAGAAAGGCAATAATTATCAGGGTATTTAAAGTGGTCAGGACTCAAAACCATAAAGTGATTTGGTACACTTAAACAAGAAAGCTATCCTAAATTTTAGCTATTTTAACTACACCTCTTCAGTCCCAAACTAGTCAATTCATAACCGCAGTAGGACCAGCATTGTCTGGGCTTTTCTCTGCACCAAGAACCTTGCTTCACACTGTTGTGTCTTAAAGGCCACCTAAAACACAAGCTGTCATGACACTTCCATATTAGGTTTTGTTCCAATGTTACATGCATTTATTTTTAACCTACATTGAAGTTTATACATAGCAGTGTTATGGGCAGGTGGCGCTTCAGGAAAGACATAACCCAAAGTAGAATCTTGGCATTAATTTTAAGAGCCTTAAAATATGAGTTTAGTAACAGATGGGTTTGGGAAAGCATTTCTTCAAATACAAATCATTAGACAGTTTAACTATTTCCTGTCACCATTGGTACTTCTTCCTTACTTTAAGCTGATTAGGATAAAGTTTGCTACTTTTTTACTCTTACAGATTTTTTTTCCTTTAAGAGTTGTTTAAGTATCATTTTGCACCAGTTCAGTTAAAGGAAGCCAGTAAGCCAAAGGAAAAGAGAGACCCTAAGGTTTAGCTTACCATACAAAGAAATTGTCAGCCAGATGAGTAATCTGATGTGCCATCAACACTGTTTTTATCTGGCCAAATCTTTTCTTTTGAGGATCAATTGAGTTTTAAGGAACAGTTCAATTTCACTTCCAACTAAGCTACCACAAGCTTGTCTGTGCCTTGATAGTATACAGACTAAAAGTGTGTCACTCAAGTTATCTGAACAAAGCAGCATTCTGTCTCAGCTTGTTAATACACAGCACAATTTGCTCCCCAGTTCAGTCTTGACACTGCCCAATCAGAGAAGTGCTTTAATGACTATCACCTGGTTTGGTAGTAACAAATGAGCAAATAGCTTGTTCATTTTTAGAGTCTTACCACTTCCTACACTCTTATTTATGCTCACCCTGGCAGATGTTTCAAACCATCCAACAAAGCCACCTTCTCTGCAGAACTGGTCCATTTGAGAGGGATTATGGCTGCTGTCCTTCTTTTGGTCACACTTGTTTGCAAGAAGAACAGCAGGGATGGGATTGCCATTGGGAAGTAATACTTTACTGTCCAAATCATGCTTCCACTTTGAAACGGCCTCAAACGTGGAGCCTCTTGTGACATCGAAGACCACAAAAGCACCAACTGCCTCTTTGTAGTATACTCTGGTCATATTTCCAAAGCGCTCCTGACCTGAAACAGAACAGTGAGAGAGTATATTTAAAATTAAGCATGAACTGTGGTCAGTATAAATGAACTTCTGTACCAGGTTTAGTACTTGGGAGTCTGGCATTCAAACCTAGCTATCTGGTTCATATAACATTACCTCTTCTAGTCTATTTAAGCTCATTGTAACAGCCATTGTGTATATTGTGCATCAGAAATTAGATGCTAAAAGCAGTTTGCAGTCCCAGCTACCACTCTGAAGTTGTATTTTTCAGCTTATTTGTTGAGTAGTGTTCTTTGGTAGTATTACTTCACAACAGAGCTATATAAAAATCATTCTTTCATCAAAAAAGCTTCTGCAGCATTTAGATATATATTTAACTACTTTGGACAAACTTAAGCAAACTGAGTATTTCTGAAGGGCAAGAAACAAGGGTTTCTACAAGCTCCAAAGCTACAGCCTTCAAAGTACCTTCTGAAGAAGTCACCTATATTAAAGAACTTTCCTTAGGAATGGGCTTAAAAAGGAGCTAGTTTAGAACAACTGTTCCAGCTAAACCCCATTTTGTTTTACTTCATTTGTCTATGACCTTCTCTGGAATAATTTCCAACTATAGCAGTTGTACAGCATCCTAAGATTTGAAACAAGGTTATCAGAATAGTTAAAGGACAATTATTCACAACAACAGAAGAAAGCCAAAGGACAGCAAATATAGTAAACTAAAATAAGCCTTTGCTTATTAAGTCCAACTATTGTTATCAGTATCTTTGCGATGTAAAAATCAGAGCACTAGTTCAGTTTTTCTGTTTGGAAGGTCAGGCCATTGCACCATGTTTGTATCAGAGTGTGCACAGTGGCATCAAGTGGTAGCATCTTGCTTAGAAAGCTTGGTCTGCTTTGTATGGAAGTCTTCATTGTGAAAAATAGTCCCTGCACTTAGTTTTACGGTGCATCATCACTTCAGCTTTTAGCATTTAGTGCATATGCAGTTTGAGAACAAAGGTTGTAAGAATTTTAATTATAAACATAGTTGTCCTCTGTTTATAATCATTCAGGTTCACCTTTGATTAGCAAGGACAAGCAATACCCAGTTCTCCTTTTAACTATCATCTTAGAAAGAGTAAAAAATTCATTAGATGAAGCAATATGACAGGGGACCCTGTTGCCACAACATGCTTTTATAGCTCAGTTGCTTCAGTTTAATGTCATTACTGATCACCTTGTTCTCTGTAGACAATTTCTGAAAAGGTTGACTGAGCAGCTGTTAAGATGGGTCTGAAAGCAGCAGCAGCTGCTACAGTGAGGTTCCAGAGAACTATAAAGCTCTAAAAAGCTGACTATTTCTAGCTGTTCAACATTAAATGCTGCACGACCCAACATAATTAGCCAGCATAGTCTGAGGAGTGGAAATTACACATTAATTTCTTCACCACCAGATCATTAGTCCCTTTGTGAGAACAAGGAACATGCAAGAGGAAAGCTATTCTTTCTGTATTTGCAGCTCGAGCAGATTTATACTATGGAAGCTATGGAGTGAAAGACAACTGATGTGTGTATCACAGAATGACAGGGGTTGGAAGGGACCTCTGGAAATCACCTAGTCCAACTTCTCTGCCAGAGCAGGTTCGCTTACAGCAGGTTGCACAGGATGACTGTATCTCTGGAGAGTCTGCAGCCTCTTTGGGGAGCCTGCTGCAGTGCTCTACCACAAAGTAACAAAGTTCATCCTCATGTTTAAAAGGAGCTTCCTATGTTCAAGTTTGTGCCTGCTACCGCTTCTCCTGTCACTGAACACCACTGTAAAAACAACTGGTCCCAATCTGTGAAAAATGCTTCCATCTTATTAGATTTAAGCTTTACATTAGCAGGATTTGATATGTCTAACACCTAAAACCAAACTCAACACCACTGTATAAAAGGTATCAATATCTAATACAATAGGTAAAATACGCTTCAGTAGGAGTGCTGTCATTTTCTAGTACAGTTCAAACTCCAAAGCAGTTTATTACACAAAATAGCTTTCGCCTCTAGAATTCACATCTACTAACAATAAACCTGACTTACATACTAACTTATGACTGCTCTACTGCTAAGTCTTAACAAGGATGGATATAGTCTTTTGTTCTATGGAAAGAAGACAGAAGCAGTAACACCTAAAGTAGACCACCTTTACAATTCTGTCATTACTGACAGAGCATGTGCTAGGCTTCTTGCAAGGGATGCAGAACATTCTAGACAGCCTTTTGAAAAATCTAGTAGGACTTTCAGGCAAAGCTTTTCCAAGTGCTCTTCTGTGCTGGTTTGAGCTAATTGGAATATTTTAATAGAGAAAATTGTACTATAGGCTGTGAAGGAAAACAGTGGTGATG
This sequence comes from Semnornis frantzii, assembly GCA_013399775.1. Lineage (NCBI taxonomy): Eukaryota > Metazoa > Chordata > Aves > Piciformes > Ramphastidae > Semnornis > Semnornis frantzii. The sequence goes on along the minus strand of VWYK01008267.1, from coordinate 4,913 downwards.
TCTACTTCACTCAGAGGCTTGCTGCAATGTTTAGGTATAAGAAAACCAAAACAAGAAGATAAGAGTNTGTATATATTTGCTTGTATATTGTGCTAGCTGTAAATATAGCTTCATCTCTTAACTTCCAGCTCCGGCTGAGGTCTAGTCTGGGTCATTTCAAAGTGTGGGGGGGCGGGGAACTCCCAAACCGTCACATCTTCTACTTGCAAAAGACCTCAATATGGAAAAAAAAAAAAATCCAACCTGTAGAATAGACTACTGCTTTAAAGTCTGGGGTGTGAATATCATACTCCATTGATAACAACTAAATTACTCAATTTTTTGCCACAGAGCATCATAGGATTAATCAATGATAAGTTTAGTGCCTTGACATAAACATGATGTTACCACAAAGGTATAGTTTTTATGCTTTAGGTGTAGCCAAGGAGCTAAACTACAGACCAGTTATGGGGATTAGAGGTTTTCCTTGGAGTATGGAAGTGGCTGCATGCAATGCAAAGTTCTGCATTCTCTAACCACTATGTTTTCACATCTAAATGACTCAGCACATCTTGTCACCATGTTTTCCAGTAATTGTGACAACACTTGTGAAATACTTGCATAATGTATAATCAAGAACTAATACAAGTCCATACAGCAGCATCAGAGGAAATAAATTTAGTTAAAACTGTATATTGGGAGCTTGGGAGGTATTTTTGCTTCCCAGTTTACACAATGGACCATGGGTAAATTTTAAGCTAAAAACTGCATTTAAAAAAAAATATAGCCAGGTCTGACATGAGCAATGTTATCTTTGTCCTTCACTGCAAACAAAGTTATCATAATAAGATTCAGATAGTGTAAAACGTTGCCATGAAGTATATTTTGAAAAGCTCCTACAGTAATCTTTCCCAATGTAAAGAATGAGACTCTCATTTTATGATAATAGTATGACAGCATTGTCACGGCCTTTGCTTTAGGTTTGCAAGACATACCATACACTCCTATCATTTCTGCTCTTAACTCCTACATGATGGGAATTGAAGCTAGAAAAAGCAAGTTAAACATGAAAATGGCTGCTGGATATGCATGATGGTTTGTCAGGATTCCTTCTCACAGACTAAAAGTCTTAAGGTATGGTTTATGTAACAAAAACTTAAACAGAGAAAGCAAAATGGCCTATCTGGAATAAACTTCTCCAGCTACACCTTTGGTTTGCCTCTGTTTGTAAGCGAAAAATCTGAGCTTGGTCCTATCTGAAACCACACAACTCAAACTGGTTGTGTTAGTTGTGTTTAAACCCTTAATATCTAAATCAGGGGGATTGATAACAACAGGACAAAGTTCTTCAAAGCTCTTTCAGACGAGCCTAACAGTTCTGACATCCAGAAAAAAACAAACTGTCATTAATACAGATTACATAGACTACCAAAGGTTATAAAAGCCTGGCTAGAATAATGCAAAAAATAGTTTATTTAATTAAATTAATGTTAGTTCAAGTCATCTTTGACAGGTTGATCAGTTTAAAGAGTGGCCAAATCTCAAAAATTTTAACAAGTTTAGCAGTTCCACATCAAATAAATCTTAAACTACAGATTATACAATATTGACTGCAGTCACCCCAAAAATCAATGCACAACTAGCTGAAGAGTTTTACTCCAAAAGCTCTTTGTTGCTAACTGGAGGACCATTACAATGAGGTTTTGGAGCTTTTTCCTGGACCAAGTAATGCAGAGTTGTCAAGAGTCTGATAAGCATCAAGAAGTTCTCAGTTTATTCTGAATGAAATCAATTATCTTTTGCCAATATTGTCCTTCAGAATGTTCAAACTCAGAATTCAGTTAGTTTGAAAAGCAACTTAAAGTTCAATGAAAAGAAGAAATATAGCACACAGAAGTTTCATCTATAAAACCATCAAAAAAACCCCAACTACCTGTCAACACTGTTGTAGACAACAAACAAGAGACCTAGTGAATCATATTGAGTGAGTTCAAAATGCACAGAAATAGCATGCTGCTAGTGTTTCACTCTTTCTGCTTTTCCATCAACAGGGACTACACACTGCACTGAACTCAAGGCATCACAAGACTTTATTAAGCTATAATGAATGGTTGTAATAAATCAGTCTGTCCAGGAACGCTCAAACATTGTCTTAAGAAGGGTTCCCAGATTGATGATTTGCCATGACTAAGTGCCAAAATTCAAGAAGGGTCATTAATGACAGTCAGATCAACTCAAATTTGACTGTCAACACCAGGACTCTTCAGACCTTGTGATCAACTGCTCTGTCCTTACTAGCCACACAGTGCAAGCGCAGTGCTACTATTTTGGCTTCAAAGCCAAACTCTGCAAGTCAGATGCTTCAGAGAGCTGCTAGGTCCACAAAACTAGGTTGAATAAAAGAACAAGAAACAGGAAAAAATTCGACAGCAAGTGAAACCCCATTTTTTCATTCTTGTTTCTGCTAAGGGAAGGCCTAACCTCATAAGCACTCTCCTCAGAGCTCCATTTGTGCTGCTTTACAAAAGACTTTTCTTCAACTTTCTGAATTTAAAGGGTCAGGTTTTTTACACATTACTGTCAAGGGGTGACAGCTCTTTGCTTACAGTGCAGTTAATTTCATTCAGTATGGTAGATCTAGGCTAACACGCCATCCAAAATGGCTGTATATAGAGCCACTTCCTCTCACTAAGAGCCAGCATCACTGTTGCTCTCAAAACTCGCCTTTGTCCCGTAGGAGCCACAGGCAAGAAAAGACTACATTTCAGATGTTTGGCACAAAGCAGCAAATATCTAAAACTGCCCTGAAAATGCATCTCCAAGTTCTCCAGACATCTAATGCACACTACAGTTGTACCAGGTGTGAGTCGACCAAGACTATTTCAACCAGATATATCAATGCTACTGTCAAGCTACCACTACTGACTGCATTCCCCTCTCCCTAGATCAGCACAGCTTGTCCCAGAACTGTCTTACCCAATTAAACGGAATCTTTTATTCAGGAAGAAGTAGGTTAACCAAACCACTATCAGTATTACAGGACATGTTCAAGTGTGTCTGTGTTCTTTTCCGTGTGAGTAGCAGCCATAGATTTGAGAGAAGACAGGTTCTGAGACTGTCTGTACTAGATAACTCTACTCCTCACTCTTACCCATTTAAGCTTTTAGTGCAAAGCTGCCATTTGTTTAAACTACAGAGATGCTGAACTGTACTAGCAGCTCTAGTAGGTACTGGAAATCTGTAAGAGTTAAAGGTACTTCTACTGACTTTATTTTCCACCGCTATGGAAGTAATATTTGGTATTCATGGTTCTGGTGACAAACGTCATGAGGTTAAAAAGTAAGAGTTACGATAACATTTCATCCTCTTGTATTAAACAATTTTAGAAGTAGTTCCACTGCCTGGAGCTCTTAGTTTCTAGCAGAGAAAAGGAACCTCAGATGACTAAGTGAATTGCTAGTGTCCTTTCTTATGAAGGCTGGTATGGGAAAGCTAAGTGACTACTACATGGATCTCTTCCCAACACTAACTGTCTCAAGCCCTTCAGAAGAATGGTGTTCAAGAGAAACTGTAACCAGTCAGTTAATCCCTGGAAAACCGACTTCCACTTTACCATAAGATAAACTTTGATCCTCTGGTCATGTCTACATCAGAAAGTTTCAGAGTGTAGCTGAAGCAGTTCTTTTGAATGAGACTGTCAGACATTTGCCATTCACAATATACTGTATATACAGTACATAAGAAAGGCTCTGTAATTACAGAAAAGTCACTGAAGAGGACCAGTTCAGATGCAGCACAATTTTGATTTAAATCATAACACCAAGCTTTCGCATGTTCTTAGAACTCACTGTTTAATTCTGAAATGATAGGAAGTAGCTCACTGTAAAGCTTCACTGCACAACACAGGCTGCCTCTAACCTAATATCTTTGTTAGCTACCTGCATTTTCCAAATCAGTGACTTGTCTTTCCATTCATTGTTTGCTATTGTTATACTTTATTCCAAAGCAGGACAGTCCTTTTCACTAGCACTGAAACAACACCACCAATGAAATGTAAGTGCTCAGAACTTATGACATCTAATTTCCATCAGGAAGGCTGACCCCATCGATAATCCTAAGAGAATTGCATGTTTTTCCCATCTATTTTTTGAAGACAGAAAACCTTCTTCAAAAAATTGTACAGCTCTCACAGCATGACTGATAAACTTTTCATTGCTGCCTGCAGCCCTGAACTAATTCAAAATTGTCCAAACTAACTTTAGCAGCTTACTTTCTTGTCATTAAGAGGTTTAGAGGCAGCACTCTGCGCTTAAGGTTCAAGAGGCTTTGTCCAGCATCAAATGTATATGGGATGTAAGAGTAGGACAATAATGTTTGCATAAAGAAGTTTCACCTGTTTTGCTTTCATCTTTGCTAAATAGCAAATTAACAAGAGAGGAAGTCCTTGAGTAAGCACTGTATTTCCATCCCGAGAAAAACTGAGTTCAACCAAACTAAGTGTTTCTAACTAGCAGTCAAATGCAGCATGTATGGAAAAACTGTCCTTGCATTAGTATTCAGGAAAAGCTGACACTAGTCTAATTAGTGCCAGCAATAGCATGAATTGGTACTTCCTACCTTGTTTTAACTACACTTACCCAAACAAGTAATCTTAACAGCTTGAGTTCTGTCCAGGGTTGGATGAGGGGTGGGTTGAGAGCTTGTGGGTGCAAATGAAGGGACAGGCTAGCATGGGTGATATAGTTGTGGGTGTCTATTACAGGCCACCTGATCAGGAAGTTAATGAGGCCTTTTACAGGCAGCTAACAGCAGCCTTGCAATCACACACCCTGGTTCTCATGGGGGATTTTAGGTATCCAGATATTTGCTTGAAGGGCTAGTCAGCTAGCCAGGCACAGTCCAGGAGGCTCTTCCAGTGCATTGATAACTTCTTG
>VWYK01008260.1:0-16449 GCA_013399775.1 Semnornis frantzii | reverse complement strand
CTTTAAGAAAACCTCCCTTATGTATCAAACCTCTCTGCTTAGCCTAGGTGACTGAGTTCATGTTACTGCCTCATCTTGGATATGTTCCTGGAGGTACTTTCAGCTCAGGCTCTAGAGGTCAGGGTCAGAATTGCAGAAAAATTCCATGCAAACCTGGAGCTACATTGATGGGCAGATGTAGTTTGTCAGAGGCATAGTGAAGAAGACTGCACACTGCAAGATCTTCAGCATACTTCAGTGTGACCTCCATGTGCAGGACAAACTCTGTTTGTGCAGCAAAAATGTTGTCAGTGGACAGCCTGGCCTCACCAGGAGCTTTCTGCTAACTTGGTCAGCAGCTCTCTTCTCTGGGCTTTTGCTAAAACTGCTAAAATGTGGTGACAGAAGTGCCTGGTTTTACACAAGGAAATCAGTCTCAGGTCTGGAAACCTAAATTTGGAGTGTGACAAATGTCACCTGGGGAATCACAGACCAGCAGGGGCANACTATTGCCTCTTGTCCTGTCATTGGGGGTCACAGAGCAGAGCCTGGCTCCATCCTCTGGGCACACACCCTGCACATCTTTATCAACAGGAATGAGGTCACCCCTCAGGGTCCTCCTCTCCAAGCTAAAGCACCCCAGCTCCCTCAGCCTCTCCTGGTAACAAGAAGCAGAACCATGCTCAGTAGCTGTTTCCGAAAGTTTGGCAACAACCTGAGCCTAAATTTAGGTATAAAGCTCAAAGTTTTGTTTCCAATTTAACTCCTTGGTTAAACATCAAAACCCACAGGTTTGTAGAACTAATAAAAGGTAAAGCAGCCATCAGTGGAGCAAGCACCTGATTCACAGAAACATAGAACAGCTGGAAGAGACTTCAGAGATCATCTAATCCAGCTTACCTGCTATGGGCAGGGATGCCTTTCAACTAAGCCAGGTTACTCAAGGCCCCATCCAACCTGGCCCTGAACATCTCGAGGAAGGAGGCATCCACAACCTCTCTGGACAATCCATTCCTGAGTCTCATCATCCTCGCACTGAAGAACTTCTTCCTCGGATCCAGTCTAACCCTGTTTCCCCTCCCCTTTGTCCTGTCCCTAGACACCTACATGCAAAGTCCCTCTGCAGCCTTCCTGTAGGATCCCTTTAGCTATTGAAAGGCAGCTCTAAGTTCCCTCCAGAGCCTTCTCCTCTCCAGACTGCACAACCCCAGCTCCCTCGTTGAGAACTGATTGCTTCCGTTCTGAAAGGTGCATGATGTCAAGTGTGGAATTCGAGATCTTTGTTATTTATGAAGAGACCCTGGCTCTGAGTCTCAGCTGTCTCTCTCAGCAGCATGGCAGGCTGTCAGCTCAGGTAACCATACCCAGGACATGCAGGTTTTGCTGCTAAGGCCAGGAGCCTGCAGAGCCGTGGCCGCAGGTAAGCGACCGCATTTATCATCGCCTGAGCTGCAGCCTACAGCAAGAATTCACTTTTCAACCACAGAAGATATAGGAAGGAGCTGAAAGCCAAAATACAAGTAGGACCATGTATCACCACCTCTGATTAGCTGAAAGTGGAGGACAAGTGGAATGAAAATTCATTCTTGTGGATTACAGCTCTTGTGCAGCCCAATTCCCTCTCATAATTTAGCCCAGCATTAACATTCCCTTTATCTTTCCCCTGGGCTTTTGAGAAGACACAGAGCTTGTCTCTCAAGCTGGGACTTGTGTTAAGACTATTATCTAAAAAAAGAAAAAATTCTAAAAAAGCAGTAGGAAAGCCATAAAACAGTACTTTGATCCTTTCAAACACAAACAAACCACTCTAAGAGAGCACAGAATGTGTATTTCATATATTTTACCTTGTTTTCACACCTAGGAAACTGCCCAGCAGAGCCTTGCGGTGCCCTGCAAGCACTCACTAGGGATGGCAGTTTGGGAAGCACTCAGCTGTGGTCTCACCAACCTCAGTGGGAGTTGTCCCATTCAGTGAGCTGGACTTGCTCCAAATTCAGTGCTTGGCCTTTCTGGAAATCCTGCTGCCCCCCAGCAAATGTGTGGTGATGAAGCTGCCAGGAAAGGCTTTGGCTTCATCTAACCTCATGCTCCTTTTTGAATTTTACTGAACTGAGCTGTGGTGTCAGCCTCAGAGGCTGGAGGGCTCAAACAGAAGGACACACTGAGAGCAGGCAAACTGCGGGGTGGGACAGGGATGGGTTTACTGTGGATAACATGCTCTACATGGACCCAGGTCTGTGTGTGGACACTCCTTTTGGCCTGTGGCTTACAGCCATGTCAGTGAGACCTGTTAGAGGCATTTTTACGTGGATCAGAAGCATCTTTACATACATTGGGGAGGGACTTTTACAGGGGCTTGCTGTGACAGGATTAGAGGGACTAATTCTAAGCTTGAGGAGGGTAGACTGAGACTGGAGATGAGGAAGAAATTCTTCTCAGTGAAGGTGGGGAGACACTGGCACAGGTTGCCCAGGGAGGCTGTGAATGCCACCTCCCTGAAGCTGTTCAAGGCCAGATTGGAGGAGGCCTTGAGCAACTTGCTCTAGTTGTCCCTGCCCATGGTGGGGTGGTTGGAATTAGATGATCTTTAAGGTCCCTTCCAACCTAAACCATTCTATGATTGCATGATTCCAACCCAAACTATGCTACGATGTGGTGGTGAGGGCCATGCTTTAGTGGTGACTTGGTGGTGTTGGGCAGGCAGGTGGACTGGATGATCTCTCAGGTCTCTTCTAACCAAAATGGTTCTACGAAAGCTAAGAAGCTTTTCTCTTTCCTGCAACTTCCATTACACAATCAGTAGGAATTTGGTGACACCCAAACACAACATCTGCCTATTTTGAGGTGATTCTGCTTCATGGGAGCTGAATCAGTTTCAAATCAGCCCAGAAATCACAGAATGCATCGGGCTGGAAGGGACCCCTGAAGGTTATCTTGTGCAACTCCCTGGCAGTCAACAGGGGCATCTCCAACCAGATCAGGTTGCTCGAGACCTCATCAAGTCTGACCCTGAATGTCTCAGGGATGTCTCCACCACATCTCTGGGCAACCAGTGAGAGTGTTCCTCCGCTCTCACTGTGCAGAACTTCCTCCTGATGTCCAATCTAAATCTCCCCTGTTCCAGTTTCAAACCATTGCCCTTCATCCTATCACTACAGGCCCTTCTAAGCAGTCCCTGCCCAGCCTTTCTGTAGCCACCTGCTTACTTTGAGGTGATTATGCTTCACATATGCCCACAGCACAGGGCTTGGAACTAGATGATCTTTAAGGTCCCTTCCAAGGATCTAGATGATCTTTAAGGTCCCTTCCAACCCAAACCATTCTATGACATCCCATCTGATCACAGTGAGGCACAAGCTACGTGAATAATCCTAAACCTTCTCTATCCAGCCCTTTCATCTAGGTAAAACATTCTACAGCTTAGTTAAGGAAGTCAGCTGTCCCATAGGCATGTTTGGCACCAGATTTTCTAGCTGTCATGTGGTATTTTAGCAGTGGAGCCGTGGTTTTGATTTGCAAAGGTCACTACTGCTTTGTGAGTGGAGGTGCTGGGTGCTGCTTTGGCTGAAGACTGGTTTGCACAGTGATGTAGGCATGGTTATCTCCATTGCAGCCCTGCCCCACTCTCCACTGCCAGGATTCATGTGAGCATGTCTACTAACCCCACCTGTCAGGGGTCTAAACAGCTGCAGCTGAAGTCTGTCTGGATTGCTACTGACACTATCGACTACCTGCTAACAGCTCCCCCATCTTCCTGTGGGAATGGAGGTGTAGGAAGCCTTTTCCTGGCCTCTCATCAGCCAGACAAGAAGCCTTGGAGAGGGCTCAGCCAGTTGTGTGTTGCAGGTGCAGCTCAAGGCTGAGTGCTGTGATCATTGCTCCTGTGTGCTCAGCACATGCCTAGGTGATGCAGGTTCAAGTGAGGGAGTAGTAAAGGGAGCTGAATGTAAATGGATAAGCTCCTGAGCAAGTGGACATCACAACAAGTCCTAGGCAAGTTCCCCACTTCAGGAGCCCTCGCAGCAGCTTGTAACTAGAAGTGGTCCTGAAAAGCACTTCCCAACTTCAAGCCACTCTAAATCAGGACTGTGTCACAGCCCTGAACGTTCCACAAGCAGTTAGTGTGTACCAGTGAAGAGGAAAGCCATCCATCAGCTTTCTTTTTAAGGAGCACCCCTAACATTAAGGACTAGAAGCTTCTGAATACAAATCTCAGGAACATTTCTGTGCCCATGCCAAAAGCAGTTGGAAGATGTAAAGCAGGGCTGGAAGGGCACTGCTGCCTCCTGAACTCCAAGAAAAAGGGTGGCTGTGCTGCTGATACTTTAATATCACTTGATTGCTGCTGCCAGGAGTATCAGGGCAGCCTCACCCACTCCTGTTCTGCTCAGAGCTGGTCTCCTAGACTCTCTGGAGTCTATGGTAATTTTCAGCAGCTCCAGACACAGGCGAGCTTTATTCTGGTGTGCCTGTGCCATTAGACACATTCCTACTAATGGAGCTGAGAAGCAGCTGGATACAGAAGCCCATGGGTTTGGTTACTCTTAGCCAGCTGTGCTGCCTGCAGGGATAGCTCAGGGCCAGATCACAACTGCTACATAGATGTGGGGAGGGATCTTTTGCTCTTCTCTGGGCCCCATGTCCTCCTGGCACATCAGCTGTACCCTGCGAGCACTGTGCCTGCCAGGCAGCACTATCCTTGACTGTCTGCTGGAAACAGAGCTCCTACCATTAGCTGCTAGACTGTTGGGGTGCCCCTTGAAGGCTGTGCTCTTCTCCCCCTCAGGCAGTCCCATCTCACTGGGGCTGTTAGCCCACAAGCTGCATTCCCTCTCCACTGTAGGCAGAGGACCGAGCCATAGGTACAAGAACACTGCCATTTTCTCATGGAACCCTTCCAGTCAGAAAAGACCTTTGAGATCAAGTCCAACCATTATTTAACTTTACCAAGACTGGTGCTACACCATGTCCCCCAGCACCACATCTCTGCATCTCTTAAACATCACCAGGGCTGGGGATCCAACCACTTGGCTGGGGAGCCTGTTCCAGTGCTTGAGAAGCCTTCTGGGACACATACTTTAAGAGTCAGCTCAGGCAGAACCATTAAGCCTCCAGAAATTCCCACTTCTATTCAGAAAAAAACTAAATGTTAAGTTTTTGAGCAGCTTCTTTTGTTAGTCTGGTCTCCCTTCAAACATTGGGCTGGATGCTTTCAACCTTTCAAGTGGGTCATCTGTTCTGTGTGGCTTCTTGTAGTAGTCAGGATAATGGGCTGGTTAAAGCAAAAGGTGTCTGGAATGAAGGAGGGGTTAGTTGGCTTCTCTGGAGGAGAGCTCAGTTCTTGTAGCCCTGTGGTGCTTGCACAGTGTGCAAGAAGTGGACAAAGTTCAGCACAATTCTGTGGAAGCAATCTCCTTCTGAGCCGGAAGCTAGCAAGTAAAGAGGGAGAGTGTGGAAGAGCTTGGGAGGCCTCCTCAACTCCATGCTTTCCAAATGCTGCTCTTCCCCTTCACCACTATTATGGTTTTCCCTAAAAGATAAGTGACCAAATGCTTCAGCCTGCTGTGATCCTTGCACGATCCACTTCGGGAATGCCTTCTGGTTTGTCAGAGCTTGGCTGCAGCTCTGTGAGGCACATCCTGCTCTATGAGCCTTGGAGCTGCAAGGGGAAGCTGACGCGCTGCTACCGATTCAGAGGATGGAAGGATGCAAAGTTAGTGCACCTAGGTATGCCTCCAAAGAGAAACACTGACTAAAACCCCACCTTGATGTGCTCTTGAATTGCAAAAGCCTTCTAATGCAGCCTGTGCCCATGATTTATAACAATGACTCATAACATTGCATTATACTTAACATGATGTAACGCTGATGCAAGATGCCATTCGTGGAATTTCAATGTCACAGGGAGAAAGAGAGGAGAGAGCAAGCTGGTCCTGCACCTCATCACGCTGGCAAAACCCAAGAGTTTACAGACAGAAATATGTAGAACCTTTCAGTACCCAATTTGCTTTTTTTTTTTTCAAGCAAGGTAACTTGGAGAATAAGATTTCTATTTCCTGGAGCATAAGTAGCTCTCAGGCATACTTATAGTGACTTAATTAACATTGTACTTGAGAAGACAAATTTGCTAGCAGACAGTTCAGTCTTGCAATTACAAACCCTCGTGAAGAGCTTTGCAGGGCAAATCAGGATCAGGCCTTTAAATTAATTCAAGTTTTATCTCTTTTTTTCTGACCCAGCTGTTATGAATTCTCCTCTTGTTCTCCCTGTACTGTTTGCTTCTTCCTGCAGTGAATCAGCATTTCAGGAAACACTAATTCAAAGAGGAAGACACCCTAAAGTCTCCTTCTGGAGGGCAGAAAGAGCTGCCCTCCAGTAGGCTTGACAAATGAGGTGAGGCTCCTTGGGCTGCTTGGGGCCAGTTTTGTAGGGTGTATGTGACCCCTGACTTGAACCCTGTCCCTTCCTTTCCAAGCAGTCTGGGAACTCTGGAATTGTGCCTATGGTATGCTAAAGACCTGAGTTCCTGGTGCTTTGTTCCCAAGATAGGGAGAGAAGCAGAGTGTTAGAGAGAGCTCTGTCCTTCAACAGTAAGGAAAACTCAGGGAGACACTGGCACAGGTTGTCCAGGGAGGTTGTGGATGCCCTCTCCCTGGAGGTGTCCAAGGCCAGGTTAGATGAGTCCTTGAGCAACTTGGGCTAGTGGGAGGTGTCCCTGCCTGTGGCAGCAGGGTCAAAACTGGATGAACTTTAAGATCCAACCCAACTGATTCTATGATTCTATGAACTGTTGTCCAGTCCACCCTAGCAGAGGAGGCATGGTGGGTGCCCATGCTGCAGGCACCACAGACATCACTGGCATCAGTCTGCAGTGGGTGGCAGCTGGAAATGGAGACAGTGTTGATCTCAGGTGGGGCTGCTTCTCCCTGCACCATCACTGTGCACATGAGCATTTTTCCAGCATTGCACTACCAAGGCTGCTGGGGACAAGGAACATGGATGTCCTCCACCTGTGACCTCTGAAATCCTCCACACCTGATAGTCAATATTTACTGGGTGCTAGGAAGAGCTGACAGATAATCATACTACTGCTCTGACAGAATCGTGGCTCTTGACACCTCCCTGAAAAGAGCTTGGAGCCAGGTTCTTCTCTCTTCTCCCTAGCAACAGGTGATAAGAGGAGAGGAAATGACCTCAAGCTGTGCCAGGTGACATTTAGGTTGGACATTAGAAGAAAATTCTTCCCTGAAAGGGCTCTCAAAGACCAGAAAAGGCTGCCCAGGGAGGTGGTTGAATTCCCATCCCTGAAGGTGTTTCAAAGAGGCAGAGCTGTGGTGCTGAGGGTCATGGTTTAGCTGCAGCCTTGGTAGAGTTAGAGAATGGTTGGACTCAATGATCTTAAAGGGCTTTTCCAACCAAAACTGTTCTCTGATTCACAAACACTGTTATTGGCATCACAGGAAGCAGAGATTCGTCTGCCTAGGTAAAATAAGACTGTGAGAAGGTGGAAAGTCTTGATCTGAGATCTCCAAAATATCTGGATCAGGCCTTTCCCAGAGTTCCTCTGCCATGCAGAGAAGTTTATGCCATGCAGTCCTACCTATGCTGAGTTTCCCTGGCAAGCCCAGCAGACCTGCCTGCTGCAGTGTCAAGTCTGTCACCTCTTGCCCACACAGATGCATCTACCAGTGATTCTTAAGGAGACAGCTAGATGCTAACAGACATCTGGTTTACTAGACTGCATCCTGCAGCACCTGCAGCTGGTGTCAGACTAAAGCAGGACCTTTTCAGGGGTCATTCACCAGCACCTACAAGAGTGGGCACCACACATAATGCAGCTCCTCATTGCCAGGCCAAAGCAGCAGTGAGGATTGAGTTTTGAACTCAATTTGAGTTTTGAACTCAAAGTTTTGTGGTGCCTACAGGTGAAGATAACAAACCAATAAGAATAGAACACCTGGTTTATTTTGGGAAGCCCAATAGGTGCCAACCTGTCTCCTAGGTGCATAAATACCATCACAAACCTAGCCATGGATGAGCAAAACTAGGCAAGAATTTGTAGCCCAGAGGAAAGCCACCGAGAATAGATTGTGTGTGGAGGCTGATAAGATCCACACTGCTCCAAAAGGGAGAGCACCACCTCAAAACAAGACAGTCTTTGTTGTGAAAGGGTTAGGCTGTGAGAGATCTCGCTTGCCAAACACCCATCACGGCCTCCCTCTGCCAATTGTCTTTAAATACTGAGATCTTTCACGTAAGAGCAGAGCCTGAAAGGAATCTCTCTAGCAAAAACATCATTTATTCATTCTCCACGGGATGCTGGAGGAACATGCCTCCTCGCAGCCTTGTTGCTCTTTCTCTCCCCTGAAGAGCTGAGAGATTTGTTCGAACAAAGATCAGCAATTTTGCTCTGTGAGGGATGCAGGAAGAAGAGTAGAATTATCTCCAGATCAGAACAGTTCCTGAGCCTGCTGGAGAAATGGCAGATGGCCAGAGATAGCACCAACCACTGTTCTCCCAGATAACAATGCATAGAGCTGAATCTTCCAGGCACTGGTTTTCAGGACAGCCAGTCGTGTGCACACGTAGGTGAGAAGCACCAGGAGCTCATGTCCTCAAAGGGAGGCTGCTGAATGATTTGTCCTCACCACAGGCCAGCTCCAGGACCAGCCTAGGTCCGAGCCGAGGTGATAACAGAGACAAAAAAACACAACTCCTTTTTCATCTGCATCTTTGGACTTTGCATGGGACGAAAACAATTCTAGAGAGCAGCCTGCTCCATCCGTCTGCTGATGTGTCATTCCTTGGGAATCTTTTCCTGCCAGCACCTACCAAATAAAAGCAGCCCTTTCCAGGAAGCAGCTTCCCCACAAAGGTGAAGCTGCGCCCTTGTTTTTGATTTCAGCGGAGCTGTGCTTGTACAGCAGAGCAGGCTGTGGGCCTGGGTGCTTACCAGGCTTTTCAGTATGTGCATTCATGCTCCTGGAAGCCAACTAATGAAGATCTCAGATTATTTGCTTAGCAAATACTAATGTTTAATCCTTGAGTTATTCTCAGAATTCAGTGTTAATGTTGCTAGTGTTTTGAAGGGCTGTGTTTGCACTGGAGAGTCAGACACGGGCACTGGGGATATTAGACAGAGCAAAAGCCATAATCTCACCTCTAAAACTGTGACAGGAGCATTAAAAAAAAAAAAAAAAAAAAAGGTAAAGGAAAAAAAAAAGTTATGCTTTTGTTTGGGGTGGAAATGGCTTTTCTTGAATATAAATCTGCTTGGCTCCACCATAAGCGGAGATGTCTCAGAGCCTAGAGGTAATTACCGCAACAAAAATAGTATCCCCGAATTAACTGCTGCTCAGAACTTCCTTCTCCCATTTGCTTCTAAGTCACACTAACGTGATGCTGAAATCAGTGCTAATGCACGGGGGAAGGCAGAGCAGAGACCTCAGAGAGCCAGAGGATTTACATCGGCTCTGCGAGAGGCCATCAGCAGAACAGTGACTCTCCTATGGAGAGTGGCGCTGGGCTGGCCCCGCATGGGGCTGTGTGGGTAGCACACAGGCAGAGACCCAGAATGGTCTGGGTTGGAAAAGGCCTTCCAACTGCTCTAGTTGGAAGATCACCTAGTTCCAACTCCATGTCATGGGCAGAGACACCTCCTACAACGTCACCTTGCACAAGTCCCTGTCCAGCCTAGCTTGGAATACTTCCAGCCTTAGAGCCTCCATGGCCTCTCTGGGTAAGCTCTTCCAGTGCCTCACCACCCTTCTCATGGGAAGGAGTTTCTTCCTAAGGTCTCATCTAAATCCAGCTGCTTCCATTTTGAAGCCATTATTCTTGTCTTGTCACTCCATGCCCTTGTAAAAAGCCCCTCCCCAGCTCTCCTGTTGCCCCCTCTTCAAATCCTTCAAGGCTGCTCTAAGATCTCCCTGGAGCCTTCTCTTATTCAGGCTAAACAACTGCAACCCTCTCAGCCTGTGCCCTGACCATTCCTACCTAGTGTAAATCAGAGCCCTTTCACCACTGAGGCTGCTCTGAGGTGTGCTAGGGAACACCTGGCCTGCAAAGATCTGAGGAGCACAGACCAGATTGGGTCTTGGATATGCAAGGATTGCCACTAAGAATCAGGAAACTGGCCAAGTGCACCAAACCCAGGGTGTTCAGTGCCCAGGATCCACAGAAAACGTGGGTGCTGGCAGGGGCAGGATTCCTGCCTGCCCAAGCACTGGGTCTGCAGTAGCTGCTTTCAGCTGCTTGGTGCCAAGGAATGGGGAGGGGGTGGGAATCTTGCTGTGCAAGATGACAAACCACATCCACAGCACACAGTGAGTCAGCCCCTGGTCTCTCTGCTGAAGTGTTTTTCTCCATGTAGAGGTAGTCCTCAGACAAAGAGCCAGGTTTAAGCAGTTGGGTTGAAAAAGATCCCTTTGCAAATGAAGGAGCAGTTCATGTCTGAACCTGACGAGAATCCCCTTGGCCCAGATGGTAGCAAGCCAGCTTTTTATTGTGAGTACCATTTCACTACCCAGGTAAAATGTTTGTTTGCTTTTTTTCCTTTTTACAACTGTAAAGTGTAACATTTAGACAAATATTTGACAGACAGATGGTCCAACAAGCTTGTAGAACCTGCAGAATTGCCTACTTGTCTGCTGTGAAATCACAGAATCACAGAATGTTAGGGCTTGGAAGGGACCTCCAGAGATCATCGAGTCCAGCCCCCTGCCAAAGCAGGATCACCCAGAACAAGTCACACAGCAACATGTCCAGGTTGAAAGTCTCCTCCAGAGAAGGAGACTCTACAGCCTCTCTGGGCAGGCTGCTGCAGTTCTCTGTCACCCTCACAGTAAAGAAGTTTCTCCTCATGTTGAGGTGGAACCTCCTGGGTTACAGTTTATACTGTCTATTACCAGGTGCCACCACTTCAGACCCCGGCACCTTCATCTTGACACCCACCCCTCAGATATTGGTAGACATTGGTTAAGCCCTCTCTCAGTCTTCTCCAGACTAAACAGCCCCAGGGCTCTCAGTCTTTCTTCACAGGAGAGATGTTCTAGTCCCTTCATAAAGCCCGTAGCTACTCATTGGACTCTCCCCAGTAGACCCCTGTCTTTTTTGAACTGCTGAGCCCAAAGCTGGACACAGTGTTCCAGGTGCAGTCTCACCAGGGTGGAGTAGAGGGGCAGGAGAGCCTCCCTAGACCTGCTGGCCACACTTTCACTAACGCACTCCAGGACACCCTTGGCCTTCTTGGCTGGCATGAAAGCACACTGCAGTTCTACACTCCAGTGGCAGGCTGGAGAAGGCCCCAGGGGGCCAAGCAGAGGCACTCACCTTGCGCCCAGCCTCGTTGTTGTGCAGGTTCATCAGCGTCCTGGCGTTCTGCTTGATCTCCCGCGCGTCCACGAACACCTTGGCGAACCCGATCCCGTATCTGATGTCGGCAGAGCAGCCTCCCCACTTCCATCCTTCCTCCTTGTGGTACTGTCCTTGTTTCTCTTTGTCACACCCACAGTCACTCAGGTTGCCCTGCGTGCAGGCAGCCGTGATGGCGTGCGCTACTCCAGCGGCAATGATGGCGTACGTGAAGGCTGCTTCTCTGCTACCTGGAAGCGAAACAGAGCCGTAAAGATCTGATGTGGCAGACCCACAGATGACATTGGGTTGGAGGGGACCCTCAAAGGTCAGCTTGTCCAACTCCCCTGCAGGCAGTAGGGACATCTTCAATTAGAGCAGGCTGCTCAGGGTCACACTGAGTCTGACATTGAATGTCTTCAGGGACAGGGCCTCTACCACATCCCTGGGCAACCTGCTCCAGTATCTCACCACTCTCATTGTGCAGAATTCCTCCTGATGTCTAACATAAATCTCCCCTGCTCCAGTTTCAAACCATTGCCCCTCATCCTACTGCGACAGGCTCTTCTGAACAGTCCCTCCCCAGCCTTCCTGTAGGGCCCATTTACGTCTTGAAATGCAGCTCTAAGGTCTCCATGGAGCCTTCTCTTCTCCTGGCTGAACAGTCCCAACTCCCTCAGCCTGTCCCCATAGCAGGGAGTTCTCCAGCCCTCTGATCATCTTTGCAGCCTCCTCTGGACCCACTCCAACAGGTCCATGTCTCTATTGTGGGGACATTGGTCAGAAACAGAGACAAGGTCCTGCAGTGCAAACAGCAGGCTGCTATTATTAGCAGGGCTGTAAATCTGCAGGAATAAGCAGGTCTCTTCTCCTGGAGGTATTGATTTCTGTGGATATTCACCCTCTAAAAAGAAAGCTCTCCAGGAGGTAGGATGACATAAAATCTTCTTTAGGCAACTTCAGAAAGAAAAGGAAAAGAAGGAAAATCCTGGCTTGTAGTAGGTGCAATGGCAAAGGGAAGGAACAGCCTCAGCAGAGGGCTGTAGGGAAGAGATGATGCCAATATTACATGGCTATAAGGGTGAGTTTCTGTTTGTCTGAGGGGGTCCTCACTGCAAATCAAAGATTCACAGAATTGCAGAATGGTTTGAGTTGGAAAAGACCCTTAAGAGTAATCCAGTCCAAGCCCCTGCAGTCAGCAGGGACATCCCCAACTAGAGCAGGTTGCTCAGAGCCCCAAACGACCTGAATTGCAATGGGTCCAGGCATGAGGCATCTCCCACCTCTTTGGGCAGCCTGGGCCAGGCTCTCACCACCCTCAGTGGTCTTCAATAGAAATTCAATTTAAGTGACCTCAAGGTCAATTCCTCAAAACAAACAAACAAACTCTCTCTGTTACTTAGCTTTTTGAAGCTTTCTTGCATTCTAGTGCGTGGGTTTCCCATGTATGGATCCTGGGGGAGCTGCGAGGCTTTTGGAAATGGTTCTGCTGAGATAGGACCCTCTCAAAATCAGTGGAGGTTCAGAGAGGTTGCCTACATCTATCAAACAGCTCTTTACAAACTCTTGGATCTCCCAGCCTAAGAACTTAACCCTGCTCTCATTTCTGCAATGGCAAAATAGAGCCTTGCATCAACAGAATCAGAATCAGGCACTTAATTAAGAGAAGGCAGATGGAATGATCAGCTTCCCATCCCCAAACACCCACCAATCAAGTGCTGGCAGAGCCCAGTTACTAGCAATAGTTGATTCTATACAAAACCAGCACATTTCTGCTGTTTATTGGATTGCACACAAAAATAGTCCCCAGGAAAAGAAATCTTCCAAGCACTCCGTTCTCAGTTGCATCCCTTTCACACATACAATCCAGATTCCTGCTCTTGCCATGAGATGGTTCTTTTAATGACACTTCCTTATGGCAAGGAAATAAAAAAGGAAAGCAAGATGACATATTAAAAATCTGTCAATGGGCAGCTTTGTGTCCTTTTGCTAGCAGAGGCACCATTCCCACCGAGGCTGTTCCACTCTGCCTCTCTTGGGGGGTTTCTAGTCCTCCTCAAAGGATTTCTTGTTTCCCCTTACTTAAAAAAATAAAAGGAAAATCATTAAATGTTGAGTTGTTATGAGTGTGGACTTTGCAGATGAGGATTTTTAGAACTTCTACTGAAAACCTGAATGTCAGACAGAAATTCCAGGCTCTGCTCGTATTGGGAGCTGTGCTTTCAGAGCCTCTGTGGATGGGGAGGCTGCAGGAGGCAGGTGGAAGCGAGGTCCCGCTCCAAAGTCAGTCCACAAGGACCAGCCAGGGCATATTTCCAGGCCCTCTTTCAGTTTATCCTCATCAATATCCTCACTTTTTTAAGTACATCATAGTGAAAAATGCTCTGATAAGGAGAGGAAAGAAGCCCCAGTTTCTCCACTCAGAGGGGAGTGACACATTACACCAGATTTCTGTTTCATGAGGCAGCACAAGGGACAGCATGAAATAAACATTTAGGATTGAAATATCTGGCTTTCCTTTGGCTGGATGATTTCTGATCTAGCACCAGTTCTTTTCAAGATCTGTAATACAACCCAGTGTGGGAGCATTTCCATCTGACACCCCATTGTAAAGACTGAGCAGCTCTTTTGCTTCTTTGAGGGGAGAAAAACACAACGCAGAGCATAAGCAGGATCAGAATCCATCATCAAGCTTGATCATAAAATACACTACACAAGTTATTTTGTGAGCTTGTCTGGTCTGGGGGGGAAAGTTCAGCAGCTTTTCAAAACTGAAAGTTAAGAGATGACAAGGTAAATAAAGCCAGAGTCTGGAGGGATTGATCCAGGTAGGGAGTATCTTGGCACCTGTGCAGTATTGACAAAGTGGCACAGGCTTGTCATGTCTGCACAAAACCAGCCCTGCTTTCCATAAATGATTCACTTTTGCACCTTGTCTGGCTCACACAAATGTCAGCAGCGGGGCAGAGGGAGATTTAGTTCATGCTGAGCCTCTTCTGTGACAGCACTTTAGATATTAGAGCAGTGTGGCAGGGTGCTGGAAGCAAGCAGTCTACCATGAGTATGTGCATTTCCCTGCCACCTGAACCAGTGATTACTGCTTCTCTACTGCTGCTGCTGCTGCCAGCAGAGAGCTGAAATGCCTACCAGAGCTCAGAGAAAGCACTAACAAGCACTCAGGCAGTTGCTTCTCTCAGGCTCTGCTTTATTTCCTTTGTGCTGAGATACACTGTGGCTGGTGGGGAGCAGGGAGGCTCCCCCTGACCCCAGCAGTGCCAGCCATCAGTGCTCAGCCTGGCAATAGGGTGTGTTGTCTGCCTGGCTCTGCTCCTCCATCCAGTCTTGGGGCTGTCCTCAGCCTATACAAATGTCTTGGTATGACCACAGAGGCTCTCTTCATGTGGTGGACATGAATATCTCCCTGCTCTTTCTGCTTTTTCCTGGACTTCAGCAGTGCCTGCTGCATGCTGTAGCTCCATTTGCTTTGATGGCAGACAGCTTGGCATCCATGGCTGCCAGTGTCTGCTGATGGAAATTGTCCTCCAAAGCACTTCAGCCCTGTCATTAGACCCTTCACTGGGTAGAACCTGGCAACCCCAAGCAGTCTTTAACTTGGCCTCTGAGCTTTGTGCATCCAACCACCACCACGGAGCATCAGGTGTCATAGAGGGAAACACTCAGACTGTCACAGGCAGACAGAAACATGACCAGCACAGGTGGCTCTTCTAGCACTGATCCTGATTATCTACAACTCCTGCATACCTGGGAGAACCTCACATGCAAATCTTTGCTTTCGTGCATGAGTGGTTGTGAGACTGGGCCATGGTTGAGCAGGAAGAGCACCAGCAGCCTGCATGGCAGTCTGCATCCTGGGTTCACTTTAGCTGGGTTCTCTAAGTTTAGTCTTAAATTGATTGGAAGCTACACAACTGGTGAGGTTGGAAGACACCTTTGAGGTCATTGAGTCCAACCACTCGTCGAGCTCACTATCCCACCACTGCCACTAAGCCCTGTCCCTGAGCACCACATCTACAGGTCTTCTGAACACCTGCAGGGATGCTGACTCTACCACCTCCCTGGGCAGGCTGCTCTAATGCCTGAGAACCCTTTCTGTGAAGAAATTTGTCCTAGGTATCCAATCTAAAAAACTAGATATCCTTGGAACAACCTGAGGCCACTTCCTCCTGCCCTGTCACTTGGTCCATGTGAGTAAAGATTGATGCCCACCTTGCTCCAACCTCCTCTGAGGTAGTTTGAGATGAGGTCTCCCCTCAGCCTCCTCTTCTGAAGACTACATCCAATTCCCTCAGCCATTCACACAAGGTTTGCATTCAAGACCCTTCACCAGCTCAGTTGCTCTTCTTTGGACATGCTCCATCACCTCAATGTCTTTCTTGCAGTGAGGGCCCCTAAACTGAGCCCAGCACTGAAGGTGTGGGCTCGAATGAGAACTTGGTCTCAAAAAGAGGCAGCTCACCTCTGTGTCACACGGGAAGCAGGCCCTGCAGCTGCGAGGTACACAGCAGATTTACTTGCAGGAAGGCAGAGGGTGCTCAGCGCCTTGGTACCTCTTAGGTGCATTTCTAAAGAGCTTGGCCAGCCCTCTCAACCCCCCTCATAAATTGACTGAGCTGTGAAATAAAAAAGACAAATTTCTGTTTATCTCCCTGGCAAAGACGGGTTGTATTTTCTGCTGTTTAGAGCCAAGGGGTCAGAGAGGGAGTTATCTGCAGTGACATGAGCTGAAATATGATGGTGAAAATATAAAGATGGAAAACACAGGATGCCGTGCCAATTATGTGCCACAGCTAACATTACTTCACATCTCTCTGTAGAGGTCATAACTCAGAGCTAGGAAAAGCAAAGAACTCATCCTCTGCCTGCTCTGGGCTGTGCCTCCTCCTTCCTTGGTATGAGCTCGCAGCTTCTCTTTTCTTTCTTTCTTTCTTTCTTTCTTTCTTTCTTTCTTTCTTTCTTTCTTTCTTTCTTTCTTTCTTTCTTTCTTTCTTTTTTTTCTTTCTTTCTATCTCTTTCTTTCTTGCTTGCTTTCCTTTTCTTCTCTCTTTCTTCCTCCTTTTCTTCCTCCCTTTATTCCTCCCTTCCTCTCTTTCTTCCTTT
>VWYK01008255.1:74440-100780 GCA_013399775.1 Semnornis frantzii | reverse complement strand
GTGTTTTTCTCTCAGCTTTGCTGCTGGCACCTGCCTTGGCACCCCAGCTCCATGCCTCCCACAGCACCTTCCCCCTGCCAGGCACTCTGAGGCTGCCTCTGCCCTTACCCATGCTGAGTGGACATCAGAATGCAGATGTGGGCAAGTTGGGTGCCCTGTGTGTGCTCAGGCTCCTCTCTGTGTCCTTTGGACATGGGGATGGAGTCTGTCTGCCCCACGCAGCAGGGCTGGATGCCATGGCCCCCTGGCAGCTGCTCCCTGTGGCATACCTCAGCCAATCCTCTGTGCCAAGTTTCTCCCTGGCAGGCTGCATCTGTTGGGTTCCAGGTGAGTGATGTTTGTCTCCCTAGAACCTGGCTGCTCTCAGCCTGTTGTTGTCTGCAGCTCAGCAGCAGTCCTGGAAGGCAACTGGAGGGTTTGAGAAGCAGGGGCTGGTGAGCAAGCTGGCACCTCCAGGGTGTCCTCCTGCCTTTCTGCCTGCCCGAGTGAGAGGAACAACATCTGCAAAGGTTTGGGGTCACAGCTGGGTAAGTTCAGCTTGCCAGTGGTGATACTGTGGCCTGGGGGGACACTTGGCTGCTTCCAGTGCTGGGTACTGAGGGTCAGAAACTAAAGGCTAAAGCATCTCCTTCTGGTGGTCACTTTGAAACTTACCTTGCCTTAACCATGGGTGACTGCATGAAGGAGCTCCAGGAAATGTCCTGCTCAAGGATGGTGGAGAGTTGGTAGAGCCTCATGCCTGGTGCTCAGCCCCAGGAGGTGGTTCTGCAGCACTGACCTCAAAGCTTTTCAGAGCTCCACTAGCTTGAATTTTGGAGGAGTTTTGGGAGCCAGTCATAGGGGCTGGAAGGGACCTCCAAAGCTCATCCAGTCCAACCCCTGCCAGAGCAGCATCTCCTAGACCAGGTCACACAGGAACACATCCAGGAGGGCTTTGGATAGCTCCAGAGAGGAGACTCCACAGGATACTTGCTGCCCAGGCTGGTTGGTGCTGCCATGAGACTGCATCTCTCTGTACCACTTTGTGTGCTCCCTCCCCTGGCACTTGGCTCTTTCCAGCAGGGCTTGGAAATGACTCCAAAACACTGAGCCCCTCTCAGTATCTGAAGAGGGCTACAAGAAAGCTGGAGAGGGATTCTTTACCCTGTCAGGGAGCGATGGGACTGGGGGGAATGGAACCAAGGTGGAAATGGGCAGATGCAGACTGGATGTTAGGAAGTTCTTCATCATGAGGGCGGTGAGAGCCTGGCAGGGGTTGCCCAGGGAGGTGCTGGAAGCCTCATCATTGGAGGTGTTTAAGGCCAGGCTGGGTGAGGCTGTGGACACCCTGATCTAGTGCGAGGTGGGGCATGGCAGGGGGTTGGAGCTGGCTGATCCTTGTGGTCCCTTCCAGCCCTGACTGAGTCTGTGATTCGAAGTGCCAGAGGGGTGGTTGCTTTGCTTTAGCACCCGAGCTTGTGGCCCCTCTAAGGGAGTGGCAGCTTGGTGGACACCTACAGCTCCAAAGGCAATGGCAGCAAGCTCCAGCTCCTGCCCTGCAAGGTGGGGAGCAGGTGCAGGATGAAGGGCAGCAGTGAAGGGAAGGCTAGGGGTGCCTGGAGGGAGTGTATGTCTGAGGTCTGGCATTGCTGCAGTAGGTACAGGAAGCTGCTGTGCCTAGTGGTGTGAGGAGGGAACTGGGCTGCCCAGGACAAGAAGGGCAAGGAACGACTGGAGAGAGTCCAGTAGAGAGCCATGAAGATGCTGAGAGGTTAGGAACCTTAGGAGAAAAAGGCTGAGAGAGACCTGGGGCTGCTCAGCCTGGAGAGAGATGTCATTAGTGCTGATCAGTGTCCGAAGGGGCAGTGCCAGGAGAATGGGATGAAGATTTCCCCAGGCTTTAGCTGAAGGAAGGGGCTGCCCTCGCCTGCCCAACGGTGGGATGGAGGCTCCTGAAGTGCCTGATCCATTTCCCCCCGGAATCTCTGTGTTCGCCTCTCCTTTCTCCAGCCCCAGGAGGTGCTCTGCACGAGGCAGCGTTTGGCTCCAGAGTCTCTCTCCCTGCAGCTGCTTTTGCTGCTGCGTCTCTGCAGAGCATCAATATTCATGGGCTTCGGCAGCCTTTGGACGGGCTCTGCGAATCCAGAGCAGGATCCAGTGCTGGAAAAGCCTTTCCCGGTGCAGGGCGAGGGAGCAGCGGGGCTGGTTGCCACGAGAGGGGGGTATGAGCCTGCGAGAGCAGTGGGTGCTGAGGATGCCCTGGTAGGGCCTGACTGGATTGAGCAGACCTCGCGAGCAGCGAGCAGCGAGCAGCCTCCGGGGCCAGCCCAGCCTGCGGTGTTGCCTGGGGATGGGATGGAGAGGAAGCCTTTGTCTGGCTCTGCAGGCTCCTTCGTCTCATTTTCCTTGTGAAGGACGGGACGACGGAGCGCCAAGACGTGGTCCTGCCGAGTGCTGATGGATGACAAAGTGGGGAGTGTTCTGCGGAGGGGGGGACACGACACCTGCCGCCAGGAGCATGGTGAGGCAGGAGCACACCAGGCAGGGGAGAGCTCAGCCCTCGTTTGCCCCCAGAGGCTTTTCACAGAATCCTAAACTCAGAACGGGTCGGGCTGGAAAAGCCCTTTCAGGTCACCTACTCCAACCAACCTCTAACTCTGCCAAGGCTGGGGCTGAACCACAGCCCTCAGCACACAGCTCTGCAGCTTTGAAACCCCTCCAGGGATGGGGATTCAGCCACCTCCCTGGGCAGCCTGTGCCAGGCTGTGAGAACCCTTCCAGTGAAGAAGTTTCTTCTCATGTCCAACCTGAACTTCCCCTGGGGCAGCCTGAGGTCCTTTCCTTTGGTTCTGTTGCTTGTTCCTAGGGAAAGGAGACCACCCCAAGCTCTTTTCAGGGAGCTGCAGAGGCCAGAAGGTCTCTCCTCAGCCTTTTCCTCTGGGCTGGACAACCCCAGCTGACCTGGTGTAGGAGAGCTCAAGTAGAGGTGATTCTCCTGAGGGCAGTCTGGGTCAGGGACACTGCACACCTCCACCCTCCCCTCACTGCTGAGAGCATTGCTTGCCTCAGCTGCCCTGAGCCCTTCTCTCCTTTGCCCTGGTGCTGTTGGTGTGGTGCAGATGAGCTCAAGGAGCTCATCATTCTCTCCCCCCTACTCTTTCCCCAGTGTTTCCTCCTTGAGCTTGCTGTGTTCTGGCATCTGAGCTACTCTGCCTGCAGCCCACAGAATTAAACTGAATGATCCTGGCATAGCCTCTTGCCCCTTGCTCTGTTGCCCTGACCTCTCCTGCAAGGTGATCTTATGGAGGTGGATGCATGTACAAGGAGCTTAGGGAAGTTGGTTGGGGTCAGCTGGAACTGAAAGTCTCCTGAGGTTCGTTCTCTTGCTTTCTGAGGTTGCTGTCTTGCTTGCTTTCTCCATTTTGCAGCCTTCTTGCCAAGCTGCAAAGACGAAAATGCTTCAGCAAGGGCCTGAGCCTTTGAATATCTTCTGGGGGATATTCTCTGCCACCCCTGGAGAAGGGAGGATGGAGAACATAAAGAGTCCTCATTAGCAAACTCTCTTCTTTCTGTGAGGGAGACAACACTGAACCTTCAGTGGGCTTCAAATGTTGGGCTTAGTTTTGCCGCTTCCTCTGATCTGTGTCTGTGATTTGCCTTTGTGAGGCAAAGATATTTTCAGCACCACCTTTGAAATCAGGNGCACCCAGGGACAGAACAAGGGGGCACTGCCTCAAGCTGTGCCAGGGGAGGTCTAGGCTGGATACTAGGATGAAGTTCTTGACAGAGAGAGTGATTGGTATTGGAATGGGCTGCCCAGGGAGGTGGTGGGAGTGCCCAACTCTGGAGGTGTTCAAGACAAGTCTGGATGGGGCACTGAGTGTCATGGCCTGGTTGGTTGGGTAGGGCTGGTGCTAGGCTGGGCTGGGTGAGCTTGGAGCTCTCTTCCAGCCTGGCTGATTCTATGGTTCTGTGATTCCATTCTATGACTCTCTGGCTCATGGGGAATTTGTTGTCCCCCAGCACTCCCAGCTCCTCTGGAGGTCACTCTCACCTGTCCTGCTGCAGGAGGCTCTTCCTTCCCAGGTGCAGGACCCTCCACTTGCCCTTGCAGGACTCCCTGAGGTTCCCTCTATCCAACTCTTCCAGCCTGTTTGGGTGGCACTCGTCGGCAGCGCATCCTGAGGAGGTGGCAGCCACTCCCCCCAGTCTTGTGCCATCGGCAGGCTGGCTGAGGGTACAGCCTGTTCCTCCTGCAGCTCGGTGGTGAAGATGCTGAACAAGGCAGAATGAAACAACTGGAACTGAACAATTCTTTCAGTACCTCTCCAGTACCTGAGGTTTTCCTCCACTCCTGTGCTGCAGCTCCTCTGTTCTTCTGGCTTCTGTTTAATTTGCTCCTGCTCCAGACCCCAGGTTGCCTCCAGCGATGTTTTACTCTGTGGCCCTGTAGTTCCTTCCACAGCAAGGTCCTGGTCTCACGCTGGAGGTCAGGGTCTGGATTTGCTGTTAGCCCTCCCCATTCCATGGCCTTCTGCTCAGCATTTGAAGCCTTGGGAGCAGTGGAGGTGCTGGGGCTGTGGAGCTGGGCTGGGAACATGCTGTGCAGCTGCTGCCCTTGCAGTTGAATTCTTCTTCTGTGAAGTATCCTTTATGGTCTGTCTGCTGCTCTGAGATGAGTAATAACCCCCAGGCCTCATCCATCAAACATGATTAGGTCCATTTCCTAGTGATCCTTTGGGCTGCTCAAGTGGGAGCTGAGGGGGAGGCTGAGCTCCTTGTCAAGTGCCATCACTTCCAGGAGAGAAGAACCAATCGTGCTGGGACTGGCTCCAGGGTGACATCCAAAGCCCCAGGTACTGGACCAACAAACATCAGGAGCTCAAATATCTGCTCAAAGATAGGAGAGGAGCCCCAGGTGATAAAACCTCGGGGGGGTGGGGCAAGAGGAAAGCAGCTTCTCACCAACACTCTGTGCTCTTCTGTGCTCAGTGCTGTGGTCCTGACCTGGATTCCTGCCTCTGCCTCCCACAGACTGGGGGATCCTGGGCAAATCTTGCCATATTTTGGGGTGTTTTTTTTTTCTTTTTTTTTTTTCTTTTTTTTTCCTGAAGCAACTTGGGTTTATTTTTGCTGAGAAGGAATTTGGTTTATAGAAGAGTAACTCTGAAGAAAGAGATTTGGGGGTGTTGGTTGTAGGAGCCAGCAGTCCCCTCATGCAGCCCAGAAGGGCTGCAGCCAGAGCAGTGTGGGCAGCAGGGCAGGAGAGGAGATTCTGTCCCCTGGCTCTGCTCTGCTCAGACCTCACCTCCAGTCCTACCTCAGCTCTGCTGTGGCCAGCAGAAGGAGGACACAGAGCTGCTGGAGTGAGGCCAGAGGAGGCCACAAAGATGCTCCTGGGGCTGGAGCAGCTCGGCTGTGAGCACAGGCTGAGGGGGCTGGGGGAGTGCAGCCTGCAGAGGAGAAGGCTCCAGGGGGACCTCAGAGCTGCTGCCAGTGCCTGAAGGGATCCTGCAGGAAGGCTGCAGAGGGACTTGTGCTGAGGGAGTCTGAGACAGGGCAAGGGGAATGGCTTGGAGCTGAGGCAGAGCAGGGTGGGAGTGGAGTGAGGCAGGAGTTGTGCAGCACAAGGTGGTTCAGCACAGGCCGTGATGAGTGCGTGGGCTGGGGGGGGGATGTCCAGCCAAGACAGCAGGGCTGTGCCAGCAGTTCCACTGCTTCAGGCTTCCATGGAAGCTATTCAGGTTGGAGCACCCTGCTTAAACCTATCTCTGTGCCCAGACAAATGCCATCAAAGAGTCCTGACCCTCCAGGAGCTGCTTCTTCCTCAGGAGTCCTTATGGAGCCTGACTTCCTCCTTTGGGTTTGCTGCCCTTGGGGTTCTGGCTGGCAGAATTAGCAAGGGCCTGGGTTTGTAATTCCTGGCACAGAAACAGCTCTAATGGATTTGTTCAATTCCCTTTTATCAGCCTTTCCAGCCTGCCTCTTATCTCATTACTTTGGGGAGGGCTTGAGAGGGGATTAAAAGAACCTGAAAGCCTGATAAATGGAGATAGAAACCTAAGACCTGAGGCAGATCAGTGCAGGTCCAGGGTGAGGGCTGCTGGGGCTGGCTGAGTGAATGGACCCAAGCAGTGGGGGGAGTGAGGCTGCCATGGGATGGTGCCAGAGCTTGGAGACCCCAGAGGAATGTGTCACAGCAGTGATGGAACCTGTTGGGCTGGGTGAATGTGGGGCACATGTGAAGGCATCTGGCACTTTGTTCCCTGCCAATCAGTCCTGTGCCCCTGATCTGCTGACTCAGCAGCTTGGTGCAGGGCTGATTAACATTTCTGATGCCTGAAACTTTCCCAGGCTTCACAGCACTGCAGAAAGCTGCTGCTGCCTCTTGCCCCTCCAGGAACCATTGAGGAGGTCATTTGTGCTCTTCTCCCCTCAGAGGGGAACTGTGATGTGGGGACCATCTTAGGCCCTGTGAATGATGAGGCTGAGATCTGGAGGAAGAAGCAGCAGATGGAATCCTTCTGTTTGGTGTGGAAATAAGGGTGCAAGGTTTGGAAACCTCTCTAAGCCATCTAACACAAGTGAGGTTACCAAGGGAGTGGAGAACAGGTCTTGTGGGAGCAGGTTCTGCTGCACCTGGAGCAACTGCATAAGTGTGACCTTTATCCTGAATGCTGGGCAGGCTGATGCCATCCTTCTGCATCCTTCTAGGCTGGAGGGGAGCATGTGGCTGTGGTAGGCTTTGGAGGCAGCCTTGTTGTCCTCTGGAGGCAAGCAGGGAGCCACCCACGTGTTGCGGTTTGCTCCAGCAGCCTGGTTCCAGCATGGGCACTGCCACAGCCTGGCTTGTCCCCCACGAGCAGGAGAGGACTGGAGGGTCCCTGCCCTGCAGGTGTGCTCTGTGTCTTGCTTTGCTGAGTTTGGGAGGCTCCCAGTCTGCAGGAAGGTGGCGAGAGGAGAGTCCTGTCCTGTGTGCCTGCTGGGTCAGCACGGTGAGGATGTGCCGGTGGCTGTGGGCACTGAGTGCTGTGCTCCAGCTGAGCTTTGGCACAAAGCAGCCAGGAGTCGAGACCTAGACTCTGCAGCTGGCTTCTGCAGCACAGCTCTCATCCCTCCTTCAGGCTGAGTCTTGCACTTCTGCTTGGAAGCTCTGAAAAGCATCCCAGGACTTTTCTGGGAGTTCCTCCTTTTGATGCCAGCTCTGCCATCCTTCACCCCTTTCTCCACACTTGCTCAGGCTCCTGCTCCCTGTGTGTCTCCTGAAAGAGCCTGGGAAGAGCTTTCTCTTCACCTGGCATTGGTCACAGATCTTTGCCAGGTCTCTTCCTCCTCCCTGCTGTCTTCCCCTCCCCCTGATTCCCTCCTTTAATTTGCCTTTGCTTATTTTGAATACAAAGCTCTTCCACTGCAGTGTTTATAGTTTGTAAAGCCTTGGGCCCATTGCTTATTCTCCTTCTTATATCCCTGGTTAACCACCCTGGCTCCCTGTGCCCTTTCCCTGCTTCCAGATATCCAGGATGAATCACAGTCCCTGTCCCCAGCTGTCTGCTGCATAGTTCCCATATCCCAGGATCCTGGTTCCCAGATACTGCAGCAGCTCAGTCTCACAAAGTCCTCCTCATTCTCATCCCCTAGAAATTGCTTTCTCTGGAGCCAGCAGCAGACATCTTCACCTCTCTCATGAGCTTCCTGAGCTAGGAGCAGCCTTGGGGAGAGCTTTCTCCTCTGCATGATGCCCAGTGGGGGCTCCAGGAGTGGCTGGGAGAGTTGAGGTTGTTCAGTCTAGAGAAGGCTCCAGGGAGACCTTAGAGCTGCATTTCAGCATCTGAAGGGGACCTACAGGAAGGTTAGAGGGGCCTGTGGGGGAGGGATGAGGAGCAATGGTTTGAAAGTGGAGCAAGAGTGGGTTTAGGTTGGGCATCAGGAGGAAGTTCTGCACAATGAGGGTGGGGAGAGACTGGAACAGGTTGCTCAGGGATGGCCCCAACCCTAGAGACATTGAAGGTCAGCCTTGATGTGGACCTGAGCAACCTGCTCTAGTTGAAGTCCCTGCTGGGCGCAGAGGAGTTGGACAAAATGAGCCTCAGGGGTCCCTTTTGACTTGCTGTGGTCCTGCATGGGCATCCCCTGCCCAGCTACTGCTCACAGCCATCCCCTTGGAAGCCGCCGAGCCTGGTGCTGGCTGGCACGTGCTGGCACTGGGCTTATCTCCCTGGCAGCAGGTAAATGTCATCAGCTTGCTTTGTGTCCACTTCTCCATATCAGCTTTGGTCATGGTTTCCCTTTGGCTCTTCCCAAAATAGGTTGGTCTGCTCCAGAGCACAAACACTCCAGTTCCCTGCTCTGCCAGGGTGTGGTGAGGAAGGAGAGGTGGGCACTGCCCTGCTCTGTTCCCCTCCAACAGCTTCTGGACCAGGGTTCTTTTGTGTGATTTAAAGTGATCTGGATTCTTCCAGCCATGCTTTATGTCCAAACAAGCAAAGTGAGACTTGATCAGAGTCTGAGACTGAGTCTGAGCAAATCATCAAGCCCAGAGTCATAGACTCAGAATGGGTTGGGTGGGAAGGGACCTTTAAAGCTCATCCAGTCCAACCCCCTGCAACCAGCAGGGACATTCCCAACCAGAGCAGATTGCTCAGAGCCCCAAACAACCTGAGCTACAACGGTGCCAGGGCTGGGGCAGCTCCCGCCTCTCTGAGCAACCTGAGCCAGGCTCTCGCCACCTTCAGCATCAAAAATCTCTCCCTTCTCTCCAGTCTGAATCTCTCTTTTTCTGTTTCAAGCCATCCCCTCTTGTCCTGTCCCAGCAGGCCCTGCTCAGAGGTCTGCCCCAGCTTGGAGCAGCTCATGGTGAGGTGGAGGCTGCAAAGCCAGCAAGGCAGAGCCACTCCCCACCCCAGGATGCTTTTCCCTGGGGGCAGTGCAAACAGTGGGTGCCAGCCCCGGGCTGTGAACAACACTGTAGGGGTAGGCTGCAGCCAAGACAGGTGGGAGTGGTCTCAGTAGCCCCCCACCACCACCACATTGGTGAAGCAGAGGCACAGAGATGCTGCAGCCCAGGGAGTGTGGCACTTGGCCTCCTCCCTGCTCACAGCTCCTGAGAGCACTGTGCAAGAGCTTGGCCAGGGCTGGGGCTGCCTCAAGCACTGTGTTCCAGATCTTGCCTCCCACACCAGCCCTGGAGCTGCAGCTGCTGAGGGGGTCCCCACAGCCTACAGCACAAAGGACATGGAAGGTCTCACCTCTGTGTGAGGAGAAACTTCTTTACAGTGCTGGAGGCCTGGAGCAGGCTGTCCAGAGAGGCTCTGGAGTCTCCTTCTCTGGAGACTTTCAAAACCCACCTGGATGCTTTCCTGTGCAAACTACCCTAGGGGACCCTGCCCTGGCAGGAGCTCTGGAGGCCCCCTCCAGCCTCTGCAGTTCTGTGGTTCCCACATCCATCAGACCCCACTGCTGCTGCTGCCTCCTGGCATGGGGGACAGCTCACTGCCCCTGGCCAGTCCTCCAGAGACACAAGGTCTGCCTCATCCCATGCCTGTGCACCAGGAGCAGAGCCAGCAGGAAAAAGCAAGCCAGGCCAGCTCAAAATAGATTGCTTGTCAGAGTTTTCCATGGGACCTTGGAGACTCTTATCTGCCTGCTGCTGTTCTGGCACGGGACGAGTTGCAGATGGAGCAGTGTCCAGCAGCAGCATTACCTCAGTCACCCACAGAAGGCTTCCTGCTGCCTGGGCAGGACACGAGGCTGTTGTCCCATGGGACACTGGCTGCTGCAAGGGTCCAGCCTCTGGTTTAGCAGGGCTAAGGGAGGGCAGTTAAAGGGGAATGGAGGGAACAAGCCCTTCTGTGGTCCTACTTGTCACATCATGCCTGATCGCTCTGCCTGCAGTCAGCCAAGAAGGGCAATGAGGGGCTGAAATGTGTTCAGAGAAGATCAATGAAGCTGGTGAAGGGTCTGGAGAACAAGACTGGTGAGGGAGCTGGGGGTGTGCAGCCTAGAGAAGAGGAGGCTGAGGAGAGACCTTCTGGCTCTGTCTCCCTGGAAGAGAAGGTTGGAGCCAGGTGGGGTTGGTCTCTTCTCCCAGGGAACAAACAATGGGACAAGAGGACGTGGCCTGAAGCTGTAACAGTGGAGGTTTAGATTAGACATTGGAAGAATGGACATCTTCACTGAGTGGTTCTGAAACACTGGAGCAGACTGCCCAGGGTAGGGGTGGCTGAATCTCCCCCCACAGAGGTGTGGAAAAGCCACAGGGATGTGGTGCTGAGTGCCACGGTTTAGCGTCAGCCTTGATGGAGTCAGAAGTGTTTGGGCTGGATGATCTGCAAGCTCTTTTCTGACCCAAATGATTCTGTGATTCTAGGAACTGAAATGGAGCCTGCCTGGTGCCACGGGGACAAGAAAACCTGGCTTGGGTGGCAGCAGCTTTGGCAGAGCTTGGCCAGCTGCCAGAGCTGGCAGCAGTCAGAGGCAGAAGGCAGCAGGGGCAGCCCAAACCGCCCTAAGCTCTCCACGACCAGGCGTGGCCCTGCCAGGGAGCAGACGGAGCTGCTGCTGCGCTCCAGGGGAGCTTGGTCCTACTTGCCATGCTCCCCTGGTCCATGCTCAGGTGTCACCAAGCTGTTGACATGTTTGTGGCCCCGGGGAAGATTTGGCAGTGTGACCTCCTGGTGCTTTCCATCAGTGCCTTCCTGACCCTGGAAGGATTTTCCTGTGCCCTTAATGAGACATCTGGGGGCAATTAGTTTCCTGCTTTATGACCAGGCCTGGCTTTTCTCATGGAGTGTGGCATGGTGGAGCTCTGCTGGCTCTCCAGCCACATCTGGGAAGAAGGGAGGGAGGGCAGGCAGGCAGGAAGGCAGGCAGGCAGGAGGTGCTGAGTCAAGCTTTGCACCCCTCCTTCTCCTTCCTGCTGCTCCTCGCTGCTCTGTGAGTGCCTGCACAGGGCCAGGTCTGCAGTAATCCCTGCCCGACACTGATGTGCAGTGAGGGGGGATCAGCCCTGCCCTGACCTCCTGCTCTCATACAAGTCCTGAGCTTAAGGTTGATCTTGCTTCCCACCCACAATATCCTGAAGTTTCCTAGAGTAAGAGATTACAGAGAGGATTAGATCTAACCCTTTGCTGCTGCACTAAATCATGTCTTTCACTGCTGCCAACTATGAGGAGAGGAGAGGCAGTGCTGGGCTGGCCCTTCCCCGGGCAGCACTGCTGACTCCACACAAAGATACTCCAGGTGACAACCTCCCCCCCCAGTCCCTGGGCTGCCATCAACTGCTGCCTTGGATGGAGATCCAAGCAGGTTGAGGAGGAAACAACAAACATCCTTCTGACTTTCACTGCTTTGCAGTTCTGGAGGGTTTAGGGAAATGTTTTGGAGATGTTTTTCTCCACGGCCCTAATGTGTGTAAACTTTACCTCTGGGATCGCTCCGGGAGCTGAGGCTGTGGGATGGGCATGGAGACTCCCAGGGGCTGGAGCAGTTCTGCTGCGAGCTTAGGCTTGTGAAAGCTCTTTTGCTGTCTGTATCTGTGAGTGGATGTAGAGCCAGGTGTATGCATTTCTGTCTCCTGGGTGTGTCTGTGTGGACTGAAAGGAAATCAGCTCAGTTTTGGTGCTCAGGGCTGGGATCTGCATGTTCTCTTTGGAGTATTTCATGCCAGATATTAGCTGGGATTTTTTTTTTTTTAATTAAAGTTTTAATTAAAAGGGTGTTTGTGAGCTGCTGGGTGAGGGGAGCTTTGGCCACTGTCTTGCTCAGGAAATCAAAATGACCTCACTTCTGGGAGTTGCAGGGTGAGGGAAAGCAGCTTACCCTTGGTGGGTAGTGAGGAACATGTGGAAGAAGGTCCCCAGTGGAGAGGGTTTAACTGGGAAGAGGTAGCCCCAGGGTTCCTGGATGCCACTTTTCAGTGGGGATCTGAGGCCTGAACTAGGTAAGGACCAGCACAAGGCTTTGTAGACCTCTCCAGTGTGCTGAGGGACTTTAACCTGGGTCTGGTGCAGTGGCTTTGGGAGCATCTTGAGCTGGGAAGCCTCTAGTGCAGCTTTGTTCCAAACAGCCTGGCTTTGAGTGCGAAGCTTCAGTTGTGGTTTGGGAGGGCTGGGCTGAGATTATTGCATTTAAATTCAAGGCAGATTTCACTCACTTCTGGGGAATGAATCTGAGATCCTGCTAAGAATAAGACCTGGATGCAGAGATCTGCACAGAGGCCCTGGCCCTGGGTCACTTGGCTGCTCTTGTGCTGCTCAGATCACTGCTCTGCCCCTCAACTGGGCAGCTGCTTGCTCCAGAAACCTGCTGAGATGCTGACATGTTGCATTTGTAGTCACTTCTAGATATGGGAGAAGGACACAGGAGAGTGCTGAGGGAATGCAGAGCTCGGGAGAGGTTTGCCCCCTGTGCAAGTGGCACCTGTGACTTTGGCAGGGTGATAAAGGAACGGCATAAAATCTGCTCCCTGCCTCTGTTGTCTGTGTGGTCAGCGTAAGGCTGCCATGGCTGAGATGCCTGCCTGAGGGGGATCTCATCAATGCTGGGCAAGACTTCAAGGGTGAGTACCAGGAGGATGGGACCAGGCTCTGCTCAGCCATGCCCAGTGGCACAAACTGGACCTGCAGAAGTTCCATCTGAACATGAGGAGGAAGTTCTTTGAGTTAAGGATGACAGAGCCCTGGACAGGCTGCCCAGAGAGGTGGGGGAGTCTCCATCTCTGCAGACATTCCAAGCCCACCTGGACATGTTCCTGGGTGACCTTCTCTGAGGCAGGGCAATTGGGCTGGACTATCTCCCAAGGTCCTTTCCAACCTCATGCTGTGATTCTGTGACAGAGCACTGAGACTCTGCCACACTAGTCTGACCCCTCTGGGCAGAGGCCAGTGCCATCCGTGATGCCAGTTGGCAGGGCTGTGAGGTGCCAGAAGAGGACAGGAGCCTGCAGGCCTTGCTGGTGGTTTCTGCTTTGCTTTCCCTTAACAAAGCTCTGCTGCTCCTCGCTCAGCACTGCACAGCAAGAGGCAGAGGGGTCCGTGCCAAGACAAATAGTCCTGGGGTCTGACTGGGGCTCCAGGAAAGCAGCAGAGCCAGGGAGGGCTGTGGTGGTTGGGCTCAGACACAGCATTATCCAGCAGGGCTTCCTGCAAGGGAATCACAGAGTGTCAGGGGCTGGAAGGGACTTCCAAAGCTCATCCAGTCCAACCCTTGCCAGAGCAGCACCTCTTAGGCCAGGTCACACAGGAACACTTCCAGCAGGGCTTTGGATAACTCCAGAGAGGAGACTCCACAGCCCCCCTGGGCAGCCTGTGCTAGGCTCTGTCACCCTCACAGGCAAAAAAATTCCTCCTCATCTTTGAATAAACTTCCTCTGCCTCATCTCCCACCATTGCCCCTTGGCCTGGCACTGGGCATCACCCAGCAGAGCCTGGCTCCAGCCTCCTGCACTCACCTTTCCATATTGATACCCATTGCTGAGGTCCCCTCTCAGTCTCTCCTCTCCCAGCAGCACAGCTCCAGCTCCCTCAGGCTCTGCTCCTACCAGAGCTGTTCCATTGCCTTCAGCATCTCTGTGGCTCTGTGCTGGACTCTGTCCAGCAGTTCTGTGTTCCTCTTGAACTGGGGGGCCCAGAACTGGACACAGGACTCCAGAGGTGACCTCAGCAGGGGCAGGAGGGGCAGGAGAACCTCTCTCGACCTACTACCCACAGCCCTTCTAACCCACCCCAGACTGGCATTGCCCTCCTGCCCATCAGAGCACATGGTTGGCTCATGGGCACCCTCCCATCCACCAGAACCCTCAGATCCTTTTCCCCTTCACTGCCTTCCAACAGCTCAGTCCCCAACCTGTGCTGCCCCCTGGGGTTGCTCTTTTCCAGGTGCAAGGGAGGCTCAGCCAGAGCCAGCTGTGGCATTGATGAGGCACAACCAGCATGGCACTGCCATGTATCCTGGGGCTCAGTCCTGAAGCCAGCTGTGGTGGGGTGGGAATGCAGGATCCCTGCCTTGCCTTTGCTCCAGGCTTGTGGGTGGTTCACAGTAGCCTGCTGTATCAGGGGCCTTAGGAAGAAGCTCTTCATGGAATGAGTGATTTCCCATGGGCATGGGCTGCCCAGGGAGGTGGTGGAGTCACCATGCCAGGAGGTCTTGAAGAGGAGGCTGCATGAGGCACTTGGTGCCATGGTTATTAGAAGGGTTGGGTGATGGGTTGGGTAATTGGTTGGACTGGAGTATCTTTGAGGCCTTTTCCAACCTGGTTAACTCTGTGACCCTGTGACCATGGAGGGCAGAGGCTGTGCCCACCCATCTTGGCAATCCCCACTTGCTCATGCAGCCTCAACCACTGGGAAGCAGTGAGCCCTGGAATCATAATTGCTTGGGTTGGAGAAGCTCTCTGGGACCATCGAGCCCAGCCTGGGACCATTGAGCCCAGCCTAGGACCACTGAGTCCAGCTTAGGACCATCAATCATGACCCAGACCATGTCCCCAAGGCCACAGGTTTCTTGGACACCTCCAGGGAGGAGGACTCTCTGGGCTGCCTGTTCCTATCCCTGACCACTCTTGCAGCAAAGAAATTTCTCCTAATCTCCAAGCTAAGCCTCCCCTGGTGTCTGTGTGCCTGTGCCCAGGTGTTCTGCAAATCTTTTGGCATGGGTCTGAGGCTGGCAGAGCTCTGTGAGTCCTTGGAGCTGCAGCTCGTGGTGAGCAGGGAGGACAGATGAAGAATCTGCCACCACCTTGAGGAGTGGAGCCTGAAGTCTTCAGCTCCTTTGGTTGTCTCCTTTAGACAGGGCAGAGGGTGGATGTGGGCAGCTTCCCCCAGCTCTTCTTCTGCTCTTCTTTCTCCTGTTCCAGTCTCTGAGCCCTGCCCTGGCATCCAGAGTGGCACACTCCAAGGGTGGCTGCCAGGAGGGATGGAGGGCAGCAGTACCAGGGACAGCCTGGCGCATCATAAACCCTAAGTAGCAACCAAGCCACGACCTGCAGCGGATCACCAACCTCTATTAGATCCATCTCCATGGAGATTAAACCCTGCTGTCACTCCAGGGGATCAGCAGGAGGGCTCTGCTGGCTGCAGGGCACGTGGGGATAAAGGGAAGTTTCTCTCGTGCTGCCTGCCAAGCCTAATCTGGATCTTTCCACACCAGCTTCTATCTGCTGGCATCTCTCCGGCAGCCACCAGAGCTCTTCTGTTCTTCCTCCTGTGCCTCAAGCAGCCAGAAACAGGATCCTGCACTGATTTGAGACAGGAAAGCAAACCTGGGGTGGTGAATTACAGCCCACTGAAGAAGAGATGCCAGGAGCAGCTTGATGCCCACCTGGAGTTCCTTCAGTTTTGGGCCCCTCACTCCAAGAAGGTTGTTGAGG
Source organism: Semnornis frantzii (assembly GCA_013399775.1). NCBI lineage: Eukaryota > Metazoa > Chordata > Aves > Piciformes > Ramphastidae > Semnornis > Semnornis frantzii. The sequence goes on along the minus strand of VWYK01008255.1, from coordinate 85,437 downwards.
TGCAGAAGTGTGTCCAGAGATGGGCAACAAAGCTTCATCTCCAGAGATGGAGTCTCCACAACTTCTCTGAGCAGCCTGTTCCAGTGTTCCAGCACCCTTAAAGAAGTTCCTCCTCGTGTTTAGAGGGAACTTCTGATGGTCCAGTTTGTGCCAGTTACCCCTTATCTTGGCACTAGGTGCCACTGGGCAAAACCTGCTCCCATCCTCCTGCCACCCACCCTTGAAGCATTGATCAGCGTTGGTGAGACCCCTCCCAGTCAGGCATCTTGGTTGGGGTCACAGAATCGCTGAACAGTCAAGGTTGGAAGGGGCCTCTGGAGATCATCCAGCCCAACCCTCCTGCCATGGCAGAGTCACCTAGAGAAGGTCACAGAGGAGCACATCCAGGCAGGCTTTGAATGTCTCCAGAGATGCAGACTCCACTACCTCTCTGTGTCCTTCTCTTTCCATTCCCATCCTGTGCTGCCTCAGGAGGATATGGGAAGCAGAAAGTTCGAGTGGAGGCCTCTGTGAAGTTCTGGCTGCTGAGAGATTTTCCCACGTCCCTTAGCCAGGCGGCTCCAGCTCACTCCTGAGGTTTCAGGGACCAAAAGGTTCATCGTGTCCTGTCTGCTCATTGTGTCCTGTCTGCAGGAGCTTCAACCTGTAGTGTGCAGAGCAGAGAAGCACTGAACCTGCTGCCACCACCTGCTTAGGGACTTTTTGGGCCCAGTTCAGAAGGTGCAGGAGCCAGCAGAAGGGCAGAGCCACCATGGAGCTCTCTGTGGAGATGCCTGCTCTCCTGCTGCATCCCAGAGGGATGCTTCTGAGCTGAGGGATCCCTCAGCCGGAGCCACCAAGCTAGAGCTGAGCTGTGCTGGCAGGTCACAAGGTGCCCAGGTGCCCCCAGGCTCCTGGTGCTGGTGGGAGCAGGGAGGTTACCAGAGGGGTTGGCTCCTGAGATGGAAACTTCTCCTCTGGCCAGAGGCAAGGATCTTGGCTTGTGGCCCTGCTCTCTGTCACTGAGCCTCTCCACCTTCCAGGGTTCACTTTGTTCACAAAGAGCCTCAGATAAGCTTCTTGGCAAGGGTGCTCTGCTCTGCCTCGGCATTAGCAGGGCTCAGGACTGAGGGGGTGGTGGTGGTTAACATTAACCTCTTGTATGCCTGAGAAGATGCAGCTGAGATACAGCCTCTGAAGCTGGGGCAGCAAGTGGAGGCTCTGCATCAGTGGGAAGCAGCAGCAGCAGTGCTGCAGGGATTGAAAGATGTGGTGCTGAGGGATGTGGTTTAGTGGTGACCTGGCAGGCCTGAATGATCCTAAAAGTCTCTTCCAACACAAAGGATCCCATGAATCATTCACACTTTTGTTCCAAGGTAGCAGAGGCAAAGCTCGTGCACCTTCTGAGGGACCCATTCCACCGCCACAGCCATGCAGGCTGGCAGTCACCTGGTGGTGCCCTGGCACTGCTGGACTCAACAATCTTAGAGGTCTTTTCCATCTGAATGATTCTTTGTTCTGTCATCACTGCAGGGCTTGGTCTCTCCTGACAGCCATCATGGACCGAGGAGATGTCAGCCTCCCCATGTGAACCAGCTGGAGGTGCTGGCAGAGCTCAGCCATGGGCTAAGCCCTTACCCTGCTAAGTCCTGGTGAGTAGGAGGAACCTTCTGCCTGCTGGGAGCACATTTTTAGCCCTCTCTGCTCAGAGCCATGGTTCTGAGGACAGCCTGCCCAGGGATGTAGTTGAGGCCCCATCCCTGGAGGTACTCAAGCTCAGCCCTGCTGTGGCCCTGGGCAGCCTGCTCTGGCTGGAGGTGTCCCTGCTGCCTGCAGGAACTTGGCCAAGATGCCCTTGGAGGGTCCCTTCCAACCCACTGCCATCGGTGACTGTGCCTGGCTCTGTGAAGTGCCTCAGAATGGCTGCAACTCAGGGAACAATTTTTTTTCTCTGAGCTGGAGTATTTCCTGTGGAGATGCTTTTCTCCATCAGTGAATTTCTTTTTGCCAGTCTTAAAACCTTCAGAAACTTGCTCCTGGTCCTAAACCAAGCAGTGAGTGGTTCTAGGGTGTCACTCTAGGGCATCCTCACCAAGCACCTGGAGAGATGCTGTAGTCCCGAGGCTGGAGTGTGACCCACACAGCCCTGCCGTGTGCCCTGATTTGCAGGGAGGGCCTGGCTGCAGCCCAGGTGCTGCTCTCCTCTGCCACTCAGCCTCATTCATCTTTGCTGCTGGGGCTGTTTACGCAAGCAAGAATTGGCCAGGGGCGCCCAGCCGCTGCTGCGTGCCAGGGGAGGAAGCAGGCACCAGCACAGGCTCCCGTGGCTGGAGCTCAATTTGCCTGCGCAGCTCCCTTTGGAGAACAAAAGGCCAGGATGCAGCCTCCATGCCCAGGGCAGGAGCAGCTCTGGTTCCTCCCTGCCTTGTACTGGGGGACCCTGACAAGAGGAGCCACTGCCTGGTGCTCTGTGCTGGTGGCCTGGGCACACAAGTAGAGATGCTCAGGCCCCTCCAGACAAAGCCCTTGGGAGCAGAGCTCCTGAGGACCTTTGCTCGCAAAGCCCGAGAGTGCTGTCCCTGGTTGAGTCCTCACTTAACCCTTTGTGGCACGTCAGCTGCTGCTGAGCTTGTGGTTGGAGAGCGATGACAGCAGCCAAGCAGCAGCTGCAGCAGAGCCTCTGGTGTCCTGGAACCATGCAGCCATTTAGGCTTGCAAGATCTTTGTCTTCCCACTTCGCTTCTCTTCTTCCAGCAGCTCCTAGGACTCTCAGCTCACCCCAGGCCCCTGATGCAGAGAGAATCAACCTCCCTGCTCAGAGGGCTGGGGCAGCCCCGGGGCTGCAGTTAGCACTCCTGGAGAGCTGCCACAGGGACGCTTCACCAGCCTGGGGCTCAGATGAGTGCCAAGCTGCTGACAGCCAGCTGTGCCCCTACAAAGAGAGAGCACACAGTTTCCCAGAGCGTTTGACAGGGTTTCTGGCTGGAAAAGAAGAAAAAAACAACCCTGTTTTTTTTGTCTGCTCCAGCAAACCTCAGCCGATGTTGAATCGGCAACGGCAAAACCACTTGCTGTGGTTCTGAGGAAAAGGAAAGGATGGTCCAGGGCAGTGTCACCTCCACAGCTTCTCCAAGTCAACAGCTGTGAAGAAAAGCCTAGACCTGGCAAAGCCCCTCTCTGACTCCTGCCTGGAGGTAGCCAAGGCCTCCCTTGCCTCGCAGCAGCTTCCCGTGGTGAGCGGCGGTGCCAGCGCGCGCCCGGTGCCAAGAGGATGTGCGAGACAGAGCACGCTTTGTGGCACGCCTGGCCCAGGCTTGCCTGGCCAGGACAAAGGCAGTAGAAGTATGCTGGGCTCTGACACACTGCCCCCAAACACTGCTGCTGGTCCAGCCTGGCACTCAGCAAGCTGCTGTGGAGGAGTCTCAGCAGTGATGCCACCTTTGAGGTTCGCCACAGACTTGCATCCTGGCGCTCATGGGCATCAGGAGGAGCTTCTGCACCTGGAAGAGTTGTCAGGCTCTGGAGAAGGCTGCCCAGGCAAGTAATTGAGTCATCATCCCTGGAGGGGTTTAAAAGATGTGTAGATGTGGTGCTGAGGGACATGGCTTAGAGGCAGTCTCGCAGGTGTTGTGGTTGGGCTGGATGATCCCAAAGGCCTTTTCCAGCCTCACTGATGTCTGACGCCAGTAGGAGCAAGGAACAGTAAATGCTCTGCACTCAGAGAGCTCCTGACCTCTGCTGTCCATGGGGTATGTGGGGGAGAAACACAGAGCCACAGAATCAGTCAGGGCTAGAAGGGACCACAGGGATCAGCCAGCTCCAACCCCTGCCATGCCCAGGGACACCTCACACCAGCTCAGGCTGCCCACAGCCTCATCCAGCCTGGCCTTAAACACCTCCAGGGATGAGTCTTCCACCACCTCCCTGGGCAACCCCTGCCAGCCTCTCACCACCCTCATGCTCAACAACTTCTTCCTCACATCCAGGCTGATTCTGCCCATTTCCAGCTCTGTTCCATTCCCCCCAGTCCTGTCCCTCCCTGACAGCCTCAGAAGTCCCTCCCCAGCTTTCTTGTAGCCCCCTTCAGATCCTGCAAGGCCGCAAGAAGGTCCCCTGGGAGCCTTCTCCTCTGCAGCCTGCACAGCCCCAACTGCCTCAGTCTCTGCTCACAGCAGAGCAGCTCCAGCCCTCTGCTCATCCTCGTGGTCCTGCTCTGGACACCTTCCAGCACCTCCACATCCCTCCTGTCCCAGGGGCTCCAGAACTGGATGCTGTGCTCCAGGTGGGTTCTCAGCAGTGGGGAGCAGAGGGGCAGGATCACTTCCTTTGCTCTTGCTGCAGCCCAGGCTCTGATTGTTCTCTGAGCTGCAAGTGCACACTGCTGGCTCATGTTGAGCTTCTCCTCCACCAGCACCCCCAAGTCCCTCTCCTCAGGGCTGCTCTCCAGCCAGGCACTGCCCAGCCTGGATTGGTGTTTGGGATTGCCTTGACCCAGCTGTAGGACCTTACCCTTGGTCTTGTTGAACTTCTTGAGGCTGGCTTGGGTCCACCTCTCCAGCCTGTCAAGGTCCCTCTGGATGGTTCCCTGCCCTCCAGTGTGTCAGCCCCACCAGAAGGTCACAGCCATCCGCATGGGGGAGCAGGAGGTGCTGGCAGTACCCAGGATGGTCACAGCTTCACTCAGGGTCCCTTCAGGTGACTTCTGGCTCCTTCCAAAGACACAGTGGTGGCCCACTCCAGAGTCATCTGGGGACACTGCCTCTTCTCACACCTACTTTCCAGGTGCTGGGAAACAAAAGACCCTAAGATATTTAAGAGCAGGAAGCCAGATTCTGTAAACTGTCTAAAAATGTATCCTCCGGAGATGAGATTTGGCTCTGGCTGTCAGCCCAAAGGAAAGCTCAGTTCCAGCAGAGAGCAAGGCAGGGATGGTGCAGGGGGGAGCAGGCTGCTCTGCCCTCCTGGCACACCCCAGAAGGCACAGAGAGACCTCAGGTTTCACCATGCCTCGGGGTGAAGCTGCTGCCCAGGAGTGGGGATTAAATCGTTTGCAGCTCACTGCCCCTGCCTGGGTTTGGCTGCAGCCCCAGGGAGCAGCGACTGCTTGCTCTCAGAGGAACTGGCTGTGGAGTTACAGCTGCTGGTGGCACTCAGGACACCAACATCCCCCAGGGCTTTCCTGGCAGCAGGAATCCTCACTTCTTAGCTTTGCCTTACTCAAAGCCTTCCACGATGCAACTCTGTGCCACGGCTGGTGCCCTGCTGGCTGAGTTTGGCAGCTGGCAGTTGCAGCAGCAGTGGAGCTCAGCTGCTTTTGTTTCCCAAACGCTGTTTAATCGATCAAAGCAGAACCACGAAGTGGTTCATCACACGTGGCTGCTTTCTACACTTCCTCTGTAGGCATCTCAGCCCTCTCCCAGCCTGCTTCATGCCTGGCAGCAGGCTCTGGCTGACCTGTAACAGTCTCTGTGGTGCCAACAATTCATGCCAAACAGATCCCTGCCAGCTATTTGCTAACCTCTGTCAGGCCCAAAGCCCTCTGACAAGGTGCTAGTCCATCTTTGGAGGTGTGATGAGCAGGTCATGGCCAGAAAGTTCAGCCTCAGGAACCTCAGGAAGTTCAACAGGGCCAAGTGCAAGAGGCTGCACCAGGGTTGGAGCAATCCCAAGCACATAGACGGGGCACAAGATGGTCTTGAGAGCAGTGCTGAGGAGAGGGACTTGGGGGTGTTGGTTGATGAAAAATTCAGCATGAGCAGTGTGTGGCCAAGAAGATGAGGCCAGATACTTCTCAGTGGTGCCCAACAACAGGGCAAAGGGCACACACTGGCATCCAGGAGGTGTCATGTGAACAGGAAGAGAAACTCCTTTGGTGTGAGGGTGCTGGAGGCCTGGAGCAGGCTGCCCAGAGAGGTTGTGGAGGCTCCTTCACTGCAGAGCTTCCAACACCCCTGGGCATTGTCTCCTGGGCAAGCTGCTGTGGGTGCCCTGCTGGGGCAGGGGGGCTGGACTGGGTGAGCTCCTTCCTCATTCTGTGGTTGTGTCAATGCTTCTCAGAGCAGCTGATTTTAAACCCAGTACTTTATTTAGTTGCTGGCATTATTCTCACCCAGTGAGTTTAGGAAGAGATCAATTTGCTTTTGGATTCCTTTTTTCCCCTTAAAGACTCAGAGAAGCTGAATTGAAAAGACTTTTTTTTTTCCCAGACAAGCATTGAAAGCCCAGAGGAAGAAAATGCAAAACATTTACATCCCCAGTTGTTGTGCATGAAAAGGTTTTTCTCCTTGCTGTCTTCAGCAGCCCTGTACTAAGCTTACTTGAAAGCCTGGGTCTGATTTAAAGAGCTCAGAGGGGAACTGTTTTCAAAACCAACCTAATGCTTACAGACTTCGCTCTGATTTCTCAGGAGTAAAGCCAAAAGTCAGCTTGCTGCAGGGAGGAAAGAGATCTCAGGATGAGCTCTCTGGACTTGGGGACTGGGTGAGGCACTCAGTGCCATGGGTTAGTTCATTAAAAGGGTTAGGTTGGACTCAATGATCCTGGAGGTCTTTTCCAACATGGTTAATTCTGTGATTCCTTTTTCTCTTTCACCTGTCCTTAGCTGCTGCCTTTAGGTGCTGCAGACAGGAGGGAGAGAAAAAAGAGGGAAAAAAAAAAGGTGAGTTTGACCCTGCCCAAATGCTTCACCCTGCATGGACTTGCTGGATTTTTATAGGGAGTGAGGAGCAAGCCCCCACCGGTCCCTACAAACCCTTTAATTGCTGGGCTGAAGCCTTGAATTGACACTAGAAGAGGTGCAGGGCAGAGCTCCCCTGCCAGCAGCTGTGCAGGGCTCAGATCTCCCCTTCCAGAGGGGCTCCCTTCTCCTTCCCTTCCCATTTCTCCCGGCCCCAGTGTCACCTCCACCCCTGCCCTCCCAAGGCTTCCCCTGGCACGTGGCTCCCCAGAAGCCCAAAGAGGCTCTTTATGTAAACGAGCACTGATTATAATTAGGCTGCTTTAATGGCTGCTGAGTGAATAAACACTGCAAAGCAGCGGCACCCCTGAGGCATGCAGGCACTTTGTGCAACCTCTGCAGAACCCCAGGAGCAGATCCTGGGAGTCCTCCCTGGGGCTCCCAGAGGACAGGATGGACTCAGAGCAAATCCTTCGTTTGGTGGTGTCCTGCTCTGCCTGAGGACGCAAGGAGGTGGGGAAGAGAAGGGTGTCTCTGAGTCTTGCAGTGAGGACACCTTTGCATGAGGATAGAATCTTCTGTGCTCCCTTTCTGGACTGTTTGGATCTAAGTGCCATGGGATCCCCAAACATGCTGGTGGGGCAGGCAGTGAGTTTCTGAGCCCACAGTACCCTGCCAAGCTCTGCCCTTTGCCTGCAAGGATCCCAGAGGTGTTCTGGCAGTGCTGCCCATGGTGGTTCTTAGAAAGCAGAGAGCATCTTGCAGGGGCCTCACAGTATCACCAGGACAGGTGAGGGGTGAGCTGCTGTAAAGAGCAGCAGGAGGACCTGGCAGTTCACCATGAGCCAGCAATGTGCCCTCATGCTCTCCTGGGGTACGTGAAGAAGAGTGTGGCCAAGATCAAGGAAGGTTCTCCCTCTCTACTCTGCCCTAGGGAGGCCACATCTGAAATCCTAGGTCCTGTTCTGGGCTCCCCAGTTCAAGAGAGAGAGGAATACTGGAGAGAGTCCAGAGGAGACTGCAGAGCTGCTGAGGGACCTGGAGCAGCTCTGTGAGGAGCAAAGGCTGAGAGCCCTGGGGCTGAGAGCCTGCAGAAGAGCAGCCCCAGAGGGGATCTCAGCAATGCTCAGCAAGAGCTAAAGGGACTATGGGGGGCAAGAGGATGAGGCCAGACTTTTCTCAGTGGTGCCAGGACAATGTGCCCAGGGCAATGGGCACAAAGTGGAACCTAGGAGGTTCCACTGGACAGAAGGAGAAACTTCATCATGTCCAGCCTGTCCTTGCCTGCCAGCTGGACAGGATCCCCAGATCCTCTCCATCCATCCTGGCTTCTCTCTTGTTTTCCTTCAGCACAAGTGACCACAGCTGTTCCACCTCAGCCTTCCCAAGGCCTCCAGTTCCAGTTCTCCTGCTGCTCCTTTCTGCTGAGCAGGTCTGTACCTGCAGCAGCCTCCACTCCTCCTTCTCTGCCTGCACACCTGCCTCCACTGGCAGCTGGAGCTGGGTCCTGTGCAAGAGCAGAGTGCAAGCACCAAACCCTACCCACGACACCTTGGTGGAGCTGGGAACATCTCCCTCAGTCCTGGGTGGCAGCCCAGAGCTCTGAGCTGCTGCTACAGCTCCCTCCACCACCTGCTCTGCTTGCTTCCAGCTTCCCAATACACTTCAGAGGCAGCTGTTGGGTGGAAACTAGAACCAGAATGAAGCAGGTTGGAAAAGACCTCTGAGATCCTCCAGTCCAACCTCTCACCCAGCCCTGCTAATTCACTACTCCATGGCACCAAGTGCCTCCTGCAGCCTCTTCTGAAACACCTTCAGGCATGGGCACTGCACCACCTCCCTGGGCAGCCCATTCCAGTGCCAATCACTCCTGTGAAGAACTTCTTCCTAACACCCAGCCGCCTGAACCTGCCCTGGCACAGCTTGAGGCTGTGTCCCCTTGTTCTGTCCCTGAGTGCTGGGAGCAGAGCCCAACCGTAGCTGGGCACTGAGCAGTCACCCAGCAGCACTGCAGCCCCTGCTAGTGACATCTCCCTCGTGGCTTTGGTTTGGAATCTCTCAGAGGAAGAAAGAAATCCTCTCTCTTGGGCTGAAGTGGTTTGACTTTAGCCCTTCCTCTTCTCATTCCTAAGTGCTCAGCTCCAGCTCCTGGGGCTTAGCAGGAGCTTCAAATGGGCCCTAGCAGGATGCTGACCTCTTCACCACCTCTGGAATTGTCTCTCAAGGGTGGCAGTAAACTCCCCTAGGCTACATGAAGTCTCAGCTCAGCAGGGTACTGGGCCAGCTCCCTTCAGCTAAACTTAACCTAAAACTCTTGGACCAGATGATCCCTGGGGTCCCTTCCAACCTGGCATTTCAAGTTCTGCCTTTGGCAGGAGTTGGTGGAGCCCTGGGAAGAGACTCGGCAGTGAGGGAAGCCTGAGCTGTGGGAGGGGACAAGCATCAACACCGAGCAAACATCTTCCCCTCCCCTCTGCCCGGCTCCGCTGGGGCTTCTCGGCAGGGCTCCCCCTCCCTGAGCCGAGCAGCCAGCCCCGGTGCCAAGGGTGAGCCGATTAATTAATCTGCCTGTCAGCACCTGGCAGCCGCCCGCGCGGTCGTGCCAGCTCTAATTAACCCGCACAAAACCTCCCTTTATCTCCCACCCTGCCCCGGGCTGGGCTCAGGCAGGAGGCCACCGGGACCTGAACTCAGGCAGCTTCATCGCACCCAGGAGTCTGGCACCCTCCTCTGCTTCTCACTGAGCTGGGCAATATGCACCCCACAGTGCTGCCCTGAAAGGTGCCAGCAGAGGGAAGGGGTGGGCTGGGGTGCTGCACCTCTCCAGTGACAGCAGATCCCACGGGGGCTAAATATCTTTTGCCCAAGGTTTTCCACTTCACCAGGCTCTAATCCTTCTGGCAAACCCTCGGGTGGGCTCCAGGCATGTGGCACCACTCTTGGTCTGTTGGAGGGCTCCTGGGTGGAAGCTGATGCCTGTCCTCACTTTGCTGCTCCCTGAGAGGGGCTGGGAGCCAGGTGGGGTCTGTCTCCTCACAGAGAACAAGCAATGATCAGAAAATGCTCAGGGCCTCCTGCCTGCACCCATGCAGAAGCAGCAGGCAAGAGCAACAACCTTGTGAGGAGCAGCTGAGGGAGTTGGGGGCGTGCAGCCTGAGGAAGAGGAGGCTGAGGGCAGAGCTCGTTGCTCTCTGCAGCTGCCTGAGAGGAGGCTGCAGCCAGCTGGGGTTGGGCTCTTCTCACAGGCAACAAGAGACAGAGCAAAAATATCTGAGGGCTGGGGGTCAGGAGAGGGGGGGGGGGAGACACAGGCTCTGCTCACTGCTGCCTGGGATAGGACAAGCAGCAATGGATGGAAGCTGCAGTACAGGAGGTTCCAGCTCAGCACAAGGGCAACTTCTTGCCTGGAAGGGTCCCAGAGCCCTGGCACAGGCTGCCCAGAGAGGTTGTGGAGTCTCCTTCTCTGGAGCCTTTCCAGGCCTGTCTGGATGTGTTCTGTGTGCCCTGAGCTGCATTGTCTGGTCCTGCTCTGGCAGGGCTTGGACTGGATGAGCTCTTTGGGTCTCTTCCTACCCCTGACATCTGTGAGCCTGTGACAAGAGGAAAAGGCTGCACCAGGGAGGCTCAGGTTGGGCATGAGGAAGAATTTCTTCCCCCAAGGGAAGATTTCTTCCCCAGGGCAGTGGTGAAGTCCCCATCCCTGGAGGGGTTTCAAAGATGTGGTGCTAAAGGGGCATGGTTTAGTGGTGCCCTGGCAGTGCTGGCTTAAGGGTTGGACTGGAAGGTCTTAAAGGCCTCCCAAGCCAAATGTTTCTGTGATTCCATCCTGCTGCTGCTGCTCCCACAGCTGAGTCAGAAGCATGTGGGAAAAAAGTAGAGAGAAGACAACCTGCTGGGAGGCCACATGCAAGGTGCAGCTGCTTTGGGAGCTCCCCAGCCCAGGAACTCCCCAAACTTGGGGCAGGGGGCAGGCAGTTTCCCTGCTGGGCTGTGGGGCGCTCTTTTTATGTTTCTCCTAGCAGAGGACAACTGCTCTGCCTTCGCTGAGGGAGGCAGATAAGAGCATTGTCTGGAGGCACAGCTGGGGTGAAGCCCTTGTTCCCTGGGCTCCCCTGGGCAAGGGCAATCCAAGGCTAAGCCAAGGTGAGTGTTGCACAATCCCTGGACCTTTAGCAGCTCCTTTGCCTGGCTGAGCATCCCCCACAGCCCCTACCACTGCTCTTGGCCCCTTTAGAGGGCTGCTTTAGCTGCACAGTTTGGGGAACTTTAATTGCTCCATGATTAAGTGACTTTTAATTTCCCTCTCATCAGATGTAATCCCATTTGCTCCTTCTTCTTTTCC